>CAUYRH010031291.1:0-35453 GCA_963574655.1 Perodicticus potto
GGACCACCATGGAATAAAAGTTGAACTCAATAATAACAGGAATCTGCATATTCAAACAAAAACATGGAAGCTAAATAACCTTAAGCTGAATGATAGATGGGTCAGAGATGAGATTAAGAAGGAAATCACTAAATTCTTGGAACAAAATGACAATGAAGATACGAATTGTCAGAATTTCTGGGATACTGCAAAGGCAGTCCTAAGAAGGAAATTTATAGCACTGCAAGCCTTCCTCAAGAGAACGGAAAGAGAGGAAGTTAACAACTTAATGGGACACCTCAAGCAACTGGAAAAGGAAAAACATTCCAACCCCAAACCCAGCAGAAGAAAGGAAATAACCAAAATCAGGGAAGAATTAAATGAAACTGAAAAAAAAAAAAAGAATTATACAACAGATAAATAAACAAAAAATCTTTTAAAAAGGGTTCAACTATATGTGGTTGATTTACAGGTCGTATAATACTAGAGACATCTTTAAAAGTATTTGAGTTGAGCTTCTTTTATTATCAACAAAAATACTCTTTTTTACCACACTACAAGAAAATATTTATTTACAAATACCTTGCTAAATTTAGTGAAAATAATATGATCACTATTGAACAATACTCTCTCAGTGAGTTATAATTTTTTGAAAGGTATGTTGACCTTTTCAAGCCACAAGGGTATCCTTTAGTATAAAAAGTGCTAATTTCTTAAGTAGTGTCCTAGTGACCTGAAAGAGTTTTCACAACTTCTAAAAGGGCTTCTAAGTCCCTGTAATGTAGTTTACACAGTGGGAAAATATGGTTCATTATCTCACAAACATACATTACAGATGAGGAACTTAGTAGTTTCATTGAAATTTTTTTCCTCAATTTAAACCATGTGGGTATAAAAAGAATGTGTTTCTCAAAATAAGATAAAATTTACCTCCAAAAAAATCAAGTATTAAAATCCATTTTTTTCTATTTTACTGAGTTTTGCCATAAATGTTTTCCTGTCTATTTTGAAGATATATATAATTAAGTATCAGAGAGGAAGGGCTATCAGCAGGATAACCTCCTCAGAGTGATGATTTTCATCTGGTCTTATTGCTCTCAAAGGCCCTTTTCTGGCTCTACAAACTGATGTTTTGCTGTTTTCAAGCTTGAATGGCAATCAGAACATATTTTTTAGTTCAATGAATTTGTATTTAGGCAAGTTTCTAATTGCCTTACATAAACAGTTACTTCAAGTTTTCCATAGAATATATTTTTATGCAAATCATTGCCTCTACAAAATATATAATTTAGATTTCCCTGAATGATAGAAAAAAAAAGTAATGTAATGAATAGCACATTGTAAACCATATCATCTTGTAATATTATACACACATCATTCTAACTTTTGCCTTGTGCATTATAAATATGAAAGCCCAACAAAAGATAGAGAAAAATCTCTTCTTTCTCTTTCTTATCCCTAAGCAGAAATCAACAATGATTTTTCAATGTTGTGGTTCAGTATGAAACCATCATTTTAGAAATGAGAGGTCAGTAACTACCTTAGAAATTTTAAATAAATTTGTAGTATATTTCTAAAAAAGGTATTAAAGAGTAATGAGGCAAGAATGTGTTTGTCCTCATGAAAATTAAAGAAAAAGGAGAGGAGGGGCGGCACCTATGGCTCAAAGGAGTAAGGCGCTGGTCCCATATGCCAGAGGTGGCAGGTTCAAACCCAACCCTGGCCAAAACCGCCAAAAAAAAAAAAGAAAAAGAAAAAGGAGAGGAGGTAGATTTCCTTATTGAAGTCCTATAAGCACATTTTTGTTAGTTTACCTAGAAAATATTGGTCACAGAATAATGCTCATTATGATATATTTTGTTCTCCTTTATATATAAAGATAAGCATGCATTCTACTATAGGATAAAGAGTCATGTCTTCCAACTTTAATGAATCTAGATAAGCTATCACATGGGTATATTATCTCAGCGAGGATTCTGGGGAGGAGGTGAAGCAAGGAGACAGATAAATCACTTTGTGATGACAATCATTCCCACCACAGGAACACCACTTGAACAACTATCCATGCAAAAAATTTCCTCCAGAAGTCAGATGGTGATGCTTTAGCCTTACATACAAGGAAGTGGTACTAAAGAGGGGAGCAAGATCACTCTTGCATAGCTACACCAGCCTTCACCCACTGCCTGGCAGCATCATGCCACACTAGCACCCGGTGGAGAGATAATTTGTGAGCATAGGGAAGAATGAGAGAAGTCATTTGGACTTTGTATTGGAACTCGGGGCTGTCCTGTCACAGCAACACAACACAAGGCAGAATTCTGCTCACACACAAAGGGAGCCTTCAAACCAACCTCAGCCAGAGAGGAATCCTCCACTTCAGGGATGGGAGCCCGTGTTATTGCTGGCTCCACACCTGAAAGATCACCTGGGGAAGACAGGAACAAGGCCAAAAAGGCTGAAGTCCCTGGGCAAGGGCGTGGAGCCAGTGATCATGTGGTGAATGTGACCCAGGGAGTCCCTGAGTCAGAAAATATAGCTTGGGTAGGTACCCCTTATGCTTGGGAAAAGGAAAGAGTACAGAGGACTTTGCTTGCACCTTAGGTACCAGCTCAGCCACAGTAAAATAAAGTAACAAGTATATTCCTGAAACCACTAACTCCAAACTTTAGATTCTAGAGGTCATTTCTCGACCAACCCTGGACAAGAAGAGAACCCACATTGCCCTGATAAGGACTCAGTCCTGGCAGGATTAACCATCTACTCACTAAGGAGCCCTTGGGCCTTGAACAAACATTAGGAGCAGGCAGGCAGCAGATAATACAGACTTTGGTTGAGACTTGGCTGGTTTAAGTGAGAACCAGTGTAGGAACTAATCCCATAACTTACCCAAGTCCACTAGCAGTTCACCCAGGAGTCTGCAAGAGACCATCACATGGCTTGGGGAGCCCACAGTGCTGTGATGGGTACACTGACCAAAGGCTTGGATCACAACATTAAATTTTTTTTGAGTATCTGGAAAGCATTACCTGGGAATGGATACAAACAAGCCAAGAATGCAAAGATTTAGAATAAATATCTCCCTTTTCAATGTCCAGACATTGACAAATATCCACAAGGATCAAGAACATTCAGGACAGCATGACCTCATCAAACGCTGATGCATATTTATTTGTCAGTTGTTTTCAGCTCCAGAAATTCTGCCTGATGTTGTAAATTATTTCATTCTCCTTTGTTAAATTGTTCTGATAGGCTTCTAAATTCTTCCCCTGTATTTCATCACATTCATTGAGCTTCATCAGAAGAGCTACTTTGAATTTTCTCTCTGAAAGGTCACATGTCTTCATCTGGTTGAGATTGGTCACTTGTACATTATTTTAGCAAGAGGATATAAAAATATTTACATTCAACACTGAAACACTCAAATATACAAAGCAAATATTTTTAGAGCTAAAGAGATATAGACCCCAATACAATAACAGTTGGACATCCCAACACCCTACTTTCGGTGCTGGATGGACAATCCAGACAAAAAATCAAACACTGGACTTAATCTGCACTGTAGACCAAATAGACGTTATAGGTACTTACAAAACATTGTATCCAAAAGCTTCAGAATACACACTCTTCTCCTCAGCACATTGATGTTTCTCAAGGACAAGAACACAAGTTGAGCCACAAAACAAATCTTAAAAAATTCAAAAATGTTTAAATAGCATCAAGTATTTTCTCTGACCCCAATGAAATAAAGCTAGAAGTCAAACAAAAGAGGAACATTGTAAAATATACCAACACATGGAAATTAAATAACATATTCCTTAATAACCAATGAGTTACTGAAAAGTTTAAGAAAGAAATTTTAAAAATTCTTGAAACAAATGAAAATAAAAATACAGCATACCCAAACCTATGGAACACAGTAAAAGTTATGAAGAGGTTTGTAGTAGGAAATGTACCCCATTTACGATAGCTGTAAGCAAAATAAAATATCAACAAAATGGAAAGTCAATTTTGAGAAGATAAACAAAATCGATAATTCTGTAGATTTACTAAGAAGTAGAAAAAGAGGGGATCCAAATGAATGAAATCATATGTAAAAAGGAAGCCATTACAACTGGTACCACAGAAATTCAAGAGATCACAGTAGATAATTATGATCAACTATATGCCAATAAAGTGAAAACCAAGAAGTAATGGCTAAATTCCCTAAAGATATATTACCTACCAAAATATACCCAAAACCTGAATAAATGAAAAACAAGTAGTGAGATCAAAGTGAGAATAAAAGTACCTCATTAAAGAAAAGCCCAAGGACTGAAGATTCATTGCTGAATTCTACCAAACACTTAAAGAGGTAATAACAATCCTACTTAAATGATTCCCAAAAATCAATAGGAGAAAATACTCCCTAACTTATTCTATGTATTACGTAGGTATCAGTATGACACTGATACCAAAGCCAATCAAACACAAAACAGAAAAAAGAACACTATAGTCCAATATTGCTGATGAACATAGATGCAAAATTATTCAATAACATGATAGCAAACCAAATTCAACAACACATTAAAAAGATTATTCATAATAATAGACTGGAATTTATTCCAGAATACAAGAATGTTTCAACATACACAAATTAAACTATATGACATATCATATGAACAGAATGAAAAACAAAATCCTATGATCATTTCAGCTGATGATGAAAAATAATTAGATAAAATTCAACACTACTTTATTAAAAAAAAAAGACTCCCAAATATACTGGGTAGAGAAAAAGTATAGCTCAGGATGAAAAAACCATATGACACAAACCCATAATTAGTTTCATATTAAATGGGGACATTAGAAAGTTTTCCTTTTTTAGTTTCATACCAAAAACTGAAAGCCTTTCCTCTAAGATCTAAAATGAGGTAAAAGTGATCACTTTCACCACTATTATTCAGTGTTGTATTGGAATTTCTAGCTAGAATGATCAGGTAAGAGAATGAAATAAAGGGCGTCCAACTGGAGAGGAAGAAGCTAAATGATCTTTGTTTTAAGATGATAGGATCTTTTATTTACAGAAAACTAAAGAGAGCATGAAAAAAACGCCATTAGAACAAGTAAACAAATCCAGTAAAGTCGTACAATACAAAATCAACATACGTAAAACAGTAGCATTCCCATATGCCAACAGTGCACAATCTCAAAAACAAACCAAGAAGGTAACCCCATTTACAATAGAAACAAATAAAGTAGAGTATCTGATACTGAACTTAACCAAAAACATTAATGATGAAAACTATAAAATGTTGATGAAAGAATTTGAAGAGGACACACATGCAAAAAAAAATGGACAGATATGCCATACTTACATATTGGATAAATCAATAGTGTTAAAATAAAATGTCCATACCACCCAAAGCTGTCTACAGTTTCAATGCAATCTTCATAAAATTTTAATGGCATTCTTTGCAGTAACAGAAAAAATAATCCTAAAATGTATACTGAATTACACACATAAAAAAAAAAACCAGAGTAGCCAATGCCATCCTAAGCATAAAGGACAAAACTGTGTCAATCACATTACCTGACTCCAAAGTCTACTAAAGATCTATAGTAACCAAAACAGCATGGTTCTGGCATAAAGTCAGACATGTATATACTACGTATGTGCTATACAACAGGCACTTTGCAACTCACTGGATAAATAGGCTATGCATATCTATTATATAAAACTATGAATATCTATTTTATAATCGACTTTTCTAGTATTTGAAACTGTATGAGGGAATTAAAAAAAATCTTTATGCTCATATTGACATTCTAGTAGAGAGACAGAAAATGATAGTTAAAAACATTCCCTATGTTAGAATAATAGTAAAGTATCATTGAAATTAGACCAATTTCATAAATAAAGATGGAGTTGTATAATATTTTAACATGAATATTCTCAGAAACGAGTTTTGCAGCCATTAATGTAAAACTGGTTATTCATTCTGTAGCTGTTGGATTTAAATGGATTTTGGTAATACATTGCCATATTTTATGCTTATCACTCAAAAATATATGGTAGCTTTCTGATTTCAGTTTGTATCTTGGGAGTTAAATATATAATTACAGGATGGGGTAAAACATTTAGTGATTATTTTCAGATCTTTATTACCTGTGAAAATTACAAGCTTAATGATCTGTTTCTCTCATTCTGACTAGTTACCGACAGTAGACTCATTTAGTTTGGCCCTCCATCCAAAACATAGTGATGATTCTGCAAATTAATTAAATATTATCAGAACACCTTCATTTTCAGGTGCCTTATTTGGTCTATAATATAAACAACACAGGTGGAGCAAAATATTTTAGCTAAATATTTAATATTAGCTAAATAATAGCTAAATATTCTGGACAAAATAGCATATACACAATTATTTCTATCATTTATAATTTTTGAAAATAAAGGATGCATAATATATTGTAATAAAATATGAAGCTTTGAAAAAGCAGGCCCTTTTGAAATAACAGAGAGAAAAAATAGTGATAAAATTCAGAAAATATCAAGAAGCCCTAAGTTATGAAATATCTAGTCTGTGTAGATTTCAAATATGCAATCCTTCCTTACTACATACCATTTGGCTGGTGTAACTTGGTGTGTTTCTATAATATAATAGGCTATAATTTATTTTTGGGATATAATGTAGTTTATAGTCAAGGAATTGTAGCTTATGTTTTTTGCCCTTGTTTCTTCCCATGGAGAAAACCAACAAGCAGACGGATGTGTCATGCAGACAGGAATAGTGACAGATTAAAAAAAAACCAAAAAACCCAACACGGATCACTTCTTGTAGTTCGTTTTTACCAATGACTTCCTGGGTTTTTTTTTTTTTTTGAGACAAAGTCTCACTCTGTTAACCTGGCTAGAATGCTATAGCATCATAGCTCACAACAACCTCAAACTCCCAGGCTCCAGTGATTCTCTTGCCTCAGCCTCCCAAGTAGCTGGGACTACCGGCATCTGCCACAACACTCAACTGCACACAAATTCCTCTAATTGCTTGGACTTAAATTCTAAAGGTCTAAGTAAATATTCGTAAATTTCCTGACACAGAGTGCATATTCAATTCAATACCTTTTTGAGATTACATTAATCAACACCAAAACAAAAATAATAGTTGCATTAAATTATTATGTTATACCCTATGAGAAAAAGTCTAGAACCTCGACTTTTTGTTGCTCCATAATCAGGCAAGATAGCCTGCACACTGATACCTTGTCTGTCTGCTGTGACTAGGACCCATTTAGTGACTGTATTTTGTCCCTTCCCCAAGTTAAGTCTCTATTTGCTTCAAGCTTCAGTGCCTCTCATTGATAAGATTTTCTGCTGCCTTAATTCTGGTTGTTTGTGCCTCACATCATACTGAGTCTGCCTAAATAAGTGTCCATTGTCTAGCAAGCCATCAACAAAGTCACCTGAATTAAAGCCTTTCCCTTTCTTCTGAGTTGTTGACTATCATACAAGCATATTCTACCTTTGATAAGAGAAGAAATGCAGTGGAACCTCTGTACATTGACCACACAGGCGACTATAACAAACTCATCAATCTGCAGAGGTGGTCAACATGAGGAACAAAGCCCACTGTACTACTACGTATACGTGGTACCTGCCCAGTCTATGAAAATTAGGTCAACTTCAGGAGGTGCTCAGGTCAGGGAGGGGGTCAAATATGGAGATTCTGCTTTGGATGTGACGGCAGTAGGATGACAACTAATTTACTTAGGTTTCCCCAAAGCAGCTGTTTGAGTTAAATTCTAGAAATAAAAAGGAATTGATTGATAAGAGACCACTCCAACTTGTTTTAGAATCTGTATTTTACGATATTGCCACATTATTTACATAATATTATTCCTGCAACAAAATTGATTAATGTAGCTTCTAAGGTAATTCTGTGTTCAGTTTCTAAATGGGAGATCATTTTGCTTTGTCTGTACGACCAATTTCATATTTTTGTGTCACCTGAGATAAACCTACAGTTTGTTTACACATCATGGCCAAAACTACAGGCCAAATAGCATAGATGTTTACCTTAAGAGGTGATAAAAATGAAGCATAGAAATGTACCTTTCATGGAAAAATAAGCAAAATAATCATGTCAGCGTTTTCTGGAGAAGAAATTTAGTATTCCAACATGGAGTTATATTGTTGAGTTGTTTTTTTTTTTGTAGAGACAGAGTCTCACTTTATCACTCTTGGTAGAGTGCCGTGGCATCACACAGCTCACAGCAACCTCCAACTCCTGGGCTTAGGCGATTCTCTTGCCTCCGCCTCTCAAGAAGCTGGGACTACAGACGCCCACCACAACCCCGGCTATTTTTCTGTTTTTTACAGTTCGGCCGAGGCCAGGTTTGAACCCGCCACCTTCAGTATATGAGGCCAGTGCCTTTGCTCGATGAGCCATAGGCACTGCCCATATTGTTGAGTTTTTTAAAGAAAGCTTTCACATCAATAGCGTGAGGGGGAGTGAATGTATTAATCTTCACAGGATGGAGAGACGCTTTGACATGATGCAAGTGCATGCCTGCCACAGTGATGTTTACAAACTCTGGGTTTTAGCATAATAAATATAATAAAATTAAAAATTGCCTATTTTTGTAACTTATAAATAAGTATGTGGAGTATGTTGATTATTTTCTAAACTTCCCATTTAGTGGACACATGTTAATACTTACAAATTTCTTCTGGTGTATGTATTTAATTACTCATTATCCCAACAAATGCTAACCTGTGATTGGTGTTATAAATATAACAATGAATGAGTACACATTAATGCTATAGACAAAATAGATATTCCTTATAATACAGAATTAACATGAGCAGTGGTTGTTTATGAGAGATAAGCCATGCATTTTGTCTTTTACGAGAAAAACAATGCTTGTGGCCTACAAACCCTCCTTCCTCCCTCTCTCTCTCTCTCACACACACACACACACACACACTCTGACACATGCATGTGCACACACATTCATCTACACAAAAGTCACCAAAAAATAATTTAATTTTTTTTTTTTGAGACAGTCTCACTATGTTGCCCTCAACAGAGAGCAGTGGCATCACAGCTCACAGCACCCTCAAACTCTTGGGCCTAAGCAATTTTGCCTCAGCCTCCCAAGTAGCTGGGGCTACAGGTGTCCGCCACAATGCCCAGCTACTTTTTGGTTGTGTTGCCTTTGTTGTTTGGCAGGCCTGGACTGGGTTCAAACCCGCCAGCCTGGGTGTATGTGGCTGGTGCCCTAGCCACCGAGCTATAGGCGCTGAGCCAAATTTACGTTTTTATATAAGCAAAATAATCTCTTTCTCTCATGCATGCACACAGTCTTATCTTCAAGATTAGAACAAAAGGCAATCATGTTAGTAGCTGACTCTTTTGAGTAGAATATACATAAAAATATAAATATAACTAGGTTAACAGAAATAATCTCTCAGATTCTTCAGGTTCTTTTATAATCTTCTGTAGGAGAACAGTACAATTTCCTGAATTTCTCCAGGCCACAAGGAACACACACACACACACACGCATGCACACAGGCCCACACACAAATACACACATGCGCACACACATACCACTTCTGTTTTGGATATCCCTAGGCTCTATTTGTTTAGTTTTTTATTTTTTTATTGTTGGGGATTCATTGAGGGTACAAGAAACCAGGTTACACTGATTGCATTAGTTAGGTAAAACCCCTCTTACAATCGTATCTTGCTCCCAAAACATGGGGCACACACCAAGACCCCACCCCACCCCCCTGGTTCCCTCTCTCAGCTCTGTGAGGGAGGGGTGGGGGAAAGGAAGTTCATTTTTTTTTATTCTAAGACATGTAGGAGTGGCAATCTATTTCAGACATTCAAGACATGGTATTGATTCTCCTGTTGTCTTGATCTGAGACCCCCACCTAATTTAAGACTCTAATATTGTCCCACAACATAGACATCTTAGGGATATAACTTAAGTGACAGAGACAAATTCTGTTGATGAGATGGACCACAGCAGGTGATATAAATGGAAAAATACATAAGTGAGGCTTAGAAAAATGTCAGAGAAAGAATATGCTTTCAAGTATTTGGAAAAGATCATATTAGCATTCCAATACTCAGAGTAAATTTAAGAGATGCAGTTAACATTCTAGAGAGGTAGGGGCAAGTTTGTGAGTCGATTGCCTTAGAGTATCCTGGGTAAAATGAGTAGAAACAAATACCCATCAGCAGAGGTTAAAGAGCACATGTTGGTGTTCTTCAGAATCTCCTCTGGCATCATAAAGATCGAGGTTCTGATTAAAATATGATGTGGGTTCGGTACATCTTTTGTTATATTAAAGTTAATATTTAGAAAATTTAAATTAGTAAATGATAGTTTATCATAAGTAATGCAAATATTTTCAAGATTTAGTGGAAATGACTCACATAATATTATAAATTATATGAGACCCCTGAAAAGAATAGAAAGTATACCTTAAGAAAATGGAAATTTTCCAATGAAAAGTTCAATAATTCCAATGAAAATGTTACTGGATTAATGAGAAAACAAAATAATGACATTTTTTCTATATAAAAAAATGCTCACATTCTCACACATATAACCTGTAAATGTTAGATTTCATGACAATGAGGAATTAAGTTTGCAAATGGAATTAAAAACCCTTGTCAGCTTTAGAGAAGTTTCTCTTCAGATCTTTTGCCCATCCTGAGATGGGGTCGCATGTTCTTTTCTTGCTAATAAGTATTCGCCCAGGCCATTGCTTTCAAGAGTGTTCCCTGCACTTTCTTCTAGTATTTTTATAGTTTCATGTCTTAAGTTTAAATCTTTAATCCAGTGTGAGTCTATCTTCGTTAGTGGTGAAAGGTGTGGGTTCAATTTCAGTCTCCTGCAGGTCGCCAGCCAGGTCTCCCAGCACCATTTGTTAAATAGGGAGTCTTTTCCCCACTAAATATTTTTAACTGGCTTATCGAAGATCAAATAGCGGTAGGTATTTTGGTTCATCTCTTGGTTCTCTATTCTGTTCCAAACATCTACCTCTCTGTTTTTGCACCAGTACCATGCTGTTTTGATCACCTTCGAAAGATATCTGAAGAGAAAGTTCTCTAAAGAGGACAGGCGCACGGCCTTCAGAAACATGAAAAAAATGCTCATTACCCCTAATCATCAGAGAAATCCAAATCAAAACTACCTTGAGATATCATCTAACTCCAGTAAGATTTGCCCACATGATGAAATCCCAAAACCAAAGATGTTGGCGTGGATGTGGAGAAAAGGGAACACTTCTACATTGCTGGTGGGAATGGAAACTAATACATCCCTTTTGAAAAAAGGTTTGGAGAACACTCAGAGATCTAAAAATAGACTTGCCATTTGACCATATAATTCCTTTACTTGGTATATACCCAGAGGACCAACAATCACATTACAACAAAGATATCTGTACCAGATTGTTTGTTGCAGCCCAATTCATAATTGCTAACTCATGGAAGAAGCCCAAGTGCCCATCGATCCATGAATGGATTAATAAATTGTGGTACTTGTATACCATGGAATATTATGCAGCCTTAAAGAAAGATGGTGACTTTACCTCTTTCATATTTACATGGATGGAGCTGGAACACATTCTCCTTAGCAAAGTATCTCAAGAATGGGAGAAAAAGTGTCCAATGTATACAGCCCTAATATGAAGCAAATTTATATCTTTCATGTGAAGGTTACAACCCAGTTATTGCATAAGAAGACGGGGAATGTGTATTGGTCGGGATGGGGTGGTAGAGGGTGGGGAGAGAGAGGATAAAGGGTGAGATCACACTTGAGGTCCATCTTTGAAGAGTCAGGATAAAACTACTAAATGCAGAACACAAATGTTCTCACACAGTAAATGAGAAAATCTCACGAATGTTATGTTGAATAGGCGGATGAAATTATCTTAGATTGTATATGAAGCCCGCACACTGTACTCCATGATTGAAAGAATGTACACAGTTATTATTCAATTAAAAAAAAACCCTTGTCAGATGACCTAAAAATAGAGAGATTTCCCCGAACAATCCCAAAGGGCCCAGTGTAATCATAAAACTCCTTAAAATTGGAAGATGGAGACAAAAGTGAAATTTAAGTTATGTATGATGAGAATTCAACCTGGCATTTCTGGCTTGGAGGTCAGAGGAAGAAGGATGCTAGCCAAGAATGTGGCAGCCGCTAATGTTAGAAAAGCCAGGGAGACAAATTCTTGCCTATAGCCCTGAAATAAAACCCAGTCGGCCAGACACCTTGATTTTAGTCCAGCGAGACCCATGTCAGATCCTGCCCTACAGATACCTAAAACAGCAAATTGATTTTGTTTCACGTGTTGCATATCACCAAGGTTATTGTAATTTGTGAAGCCGTGATATAAAACAATATAAAAGACGAATTTCAAAAATGTAAATTATTAGGGAAGAACTTTACTAGAATTGTCACAGGAGTTTTAAGGACTTACAGAAAGAGATGACAGGAAAAAATGTGTAATTTCAGTAGAAGAACAAAAATTGTGAAAGAAAATCAAATGGAAATTTTAGAATAAAAAGATCAACATTTGAAATGAAAATTTCACTACATAAGATCTGCTGTGTATGGCACACAGCCAAAGACAGATCATGGATGGAGCCTTTACCAACTTGAGGAATAAAGTGTCCTGGATGTAATAAAAACATGTAAGAAGGCTCCAGAGACAAGTACATTCAATTCCTTCTCTCCTTGACTGTGTATTCCACTCCTTATTGAGGAAATGAGTTTGTTAGAAGACTGTAAAAGTGACGTTTGGGGACTTTGCCAAGGTGTGAAACATTTGCCACCTTCTATTTTTTTTTTTTTTTTTTTATCTTGGATTCCAGCCAGAATATTTTATGAAGCCTAAGCTGCAGAGAATGGCCACCTGGATCACTCAAATAAACCTCCACAGACGAACTCCCTGCAAAGAGCAGCAGCAACTGCAGCCATGTGGGGATGCATTTTGGTCTTTTATGCTCAGACTTGCCTAGAAACCTGCAGCCCCAGGAATGCCATATGCTGTAGAACTGGCTACCTGAGCTTATCCAAACATTTGTATGAGTGCAATACTCCAAAGTCGATTTTCATTATGTCAGATAATCCCCCTTACACCTACCCCTAATTAATTCATTATTTAAAATACTTACTATTCTTCTAATCACTTAGATTACTCAGCACTTAAACTTATAACATTGGTTACCCAGACTCTTGGGCTTATGCCTTGCAAGGTCATTGAAGGGTGTACAGGGGCCATTCATGTGTTTCTGAGCTTTGCTTTTCCATCATCATATCAGATAGCTTCCCAAAACCCTGTAGGGGTGTGCCATATTCATATTTCAATATCATAAATACATTACACTCTGCAGCAACAAACATACTCCCACCCCAGACATTATTTTATTTTATTTTATTTTATTTTTTTGATTTGCGTGTTATCATTGGGCAGAGGCCATGCTAATCTTCTCTGTATCATTCCACTTTTAGTATATATGCTGCCATAGTAAGCACCAGACATTACTTTAAATAAATTCCTTGGTTATTTAGAAGAACTACTATTATTTTTTTCCTATGCATTCACTTTTATCAGGATACACTATCTTTGAGTTAATAGGGAGCAGAAAACAGTTCACTACATTGTGAGGCCAAAAGATAAACAAAATGCAAGTGTCAGCATGAAAATTACCTAAAACAAGAAACACATTAACTGCAAAGTACAGTCTGTCTTCTAAGCGTATAGAGGTCAGATGGCCCCAAAGACGTAGGGAAATAGTTTGAGCCACCTTACCTCTCTCTGTGTCAAACTCTGTTATACGGGAACTTGTTCAACAGTAAAAAAGAGTGATCGTGACCTACCTGTCTATTTGGCAGTTGTGAGTCAGAGCCAGTATCTTTCCTTTCTAGCTTTTTATTTCTCTGAATCAAGGAAAAACTAAACAAAAGCAAATAATAGCAAAACAAATAAACAAAGTCTAACATTCAGGAAGCAATAACACAACATGACCAGAGGGAGTAGAAAGGAGTTCATAGAAGTTCACTGGGTCTTTGCATACTTAGAAATCTACATAATTGCTATATGGAAAAAAAGGGAGAGATGGAAAGAACTTCAAAGTTTATGCAAAGAGCTATAGAAAAAACAATTGAATGAAGAAGCTCGCATCTGCAGGTTAGTCAGAAAAAAAATGTGTAGTTGAGCAAGAGGACTTCTATATCCAAGGCATTTTGATGTCCTGTTGATACTTGCGTGAATTTCAGTGATCCTGGTACATACGATTTTATCAAAATATATCTCAGGCATTAAATATATTCAATCAATATTTCAGAAAGTAATCATATGTGCATAAAATTTCACCTCCCTATATGTTATTACAGCCATTCTACAAGAGTAAAGAATTAAAGAAAAAAAGAAACAGAGTTTTCAAAATAGAAGAATAATTCTTATCACTTAATAGTGAAAAGTAATTTCAAATCCTATTGCAAGTGGGTATACCAGAAATGAGTGCATGTTCACATAAGATATTAATTTGAAACCCCACTTAAGAAAATGTTCAACCTGTCTGGTACCTCAATTTCCCCCTCTGTAAAAAGAAAATAATATTAAGCAATATGATGCTACTGTTGTATTAAATAGGAAGCACTTAGAAGTTAACATATTATATAGACATTATTAAATGACTGTTATATTTCAAAGTTATTACCATAAAAAGATGTTTGCAATATGTCAGCGCTTTTTAAATTGTGTTGCCCTGGACCAATGATCAAAAAAAAAAAAAAAAAAAACTCATCCATATGTTAGCTTGTTTGTTTAGGGAATGGATTATAACATATAATATGCACAGTTTCACATACATTTATGCTGAGACCTCCTACGGGGTTTCAACGACTGGATGCAGATGCTAAAATGAACAACCTTAAAGAAACGAAGCTGATAACTACAGGCATAAATGACTTCAATCGGCTTGTAGCTATCTCTGTCACCTTACATCAACTTTGGCTAGTTATAATATTGTTTTTGTGGCTTTAAAATTTCTACGCTCTTCAAATCACCACAGCAGTTCCCAAGGCAATCATATAAAGTATGAAAACTAGAGGGGACCAAATTCTATACATTATTACCCAAATTCTTAGTACTAGTCAATACTTTGGCCTTGAATATTATATACTGCCTTCAATCAGGAAAACTGCAAAAAAATATTGAAGACCAGTCCTCCCAGCTCGGCTGCTCTCTTTATCAAGAGTTTACATTAGCTTTTAACAAAATCTATCACCCAGAGCTGACTGGTCTACCCACAACAGAGGCTCGAGGATGAGCAGCAGTGATGTGGGACTGATTACTGATTCTTTGCTTTGGACTTTGCCCACCTTTCCTCTTTAATCTTAGGTGTAAGACATGATGAAGGCTGTGAAAAATGGATCCAATATTGGTTTACTCTCATTAGCAATGTACAGGAAAGCCTGAAAGAACTTGCATATATAATAACACCCAACAGCAGATATGTGTGCCCCCCCAGGGGGCAAGCTGGTTTCTACAATCCTTCTGAACCCCCAGAGCAAACCAAATTTCCTATGTGGGATACTGATATCCCTAGAAAGAATATAACTTGAGTTATAACAGAAGGAATACCTAAGCAAGTAATAATAATCATTAATAACAATTTCACAATATATACAGAGATGTGTCTTTTTATACTTTCAATAATAATTAGAAGTTTTCCGTGAAATACTTTATATTTCCGAAGAATTATTTCTGTGTATTTCAAGTTTTGTGTTGTTATGTTAACTTTAATTCTCTAATTTTTAGTGGTACAAAGTGGATATTTGTATATTAAACTTAAAAAAGTAATAAAATAATGGTAAACATAAGAAAAAATAAAAACAAACAGAACTATCACTTACTTGGTTTATATGAGGCATCCTGAAACTCTTTTCCTGCCCATGATGAAGAACTTAGAAAAACCTTTGCTGAGAGTCCAATAACATTTACCCGCACAAAATCATTGTCAGAACATTTGCTCTTTCTATGAAAAGGATATCTACTTTTTTCATTGCATGTTATCTTAAGCTATACTATGTTTTGTCATAGATCAATATTTTATTGCACATTTTTAAATGATGGCCTTGACCTACTAAATCAATGTGATAATTGGTTAATCTATCTCTGTAAAGTTCTTAACAGTATCACATGACCTAAATCAAGTCATCATTTACTATCTAATCTAAGATTACTATCTGTTTAATCTCTGATATTTTCTTTGTTAGTAAAATTTCTGTGTCCTTTCTCTAGAATCTTCTATTAATGGAAACAAAAAGTTACTGCTTCTTCAATGTTTTTAACAGAGTCCAACATGTATCTTTCTAGTAAGTGATTAATTAAAATATCGTGACCCTATAAAAGATGAATTAAATATTGCTATTATCAAAATGTTGTATTTATGTGAAATTATTAAAAAATAAATAGTAGTAAGCGAGTAGTTTGGTTTGAAGAATATGTCACAAAAAAAATATTTTTGGTAAAAAAATGTGTATTACAGACCAAGGATAACACATTGATGCTATGGAACATTGAAAATGACTCTAGGGTTAATAGAACTGTTTAAGATTAAAAAGAATTCAATAAAACTTTGAGGAATGATAATAAATGTGATTTCATAAACTTTCAAAACTCAATGCATGGGAAAATATATGTCTCAAAATATTTAAAATGTAAGTTCAATACTGAAAAATTAATATTCACAAAGATATTGGTTATATTTGCATTTATGCTTAATTATATACTTTGTTTTTTCTCCATTGTAAATTAGTCATTCTGGTTTATGTAGAAACATAATAAAACATATGATTACCTAGTAAAAAATGCCAGCAGCTAACAAAAATGAGAGTACGGATATATCCATCCTAATTTAGACATGTGAAGCATATAATGCATTATTTTCTAGGTCATTTACATTCCATACACTCTATTAAATTACCATGGATGTTCAGGCTTGTCAGAACCATTTTTATAAAATGTGGTGGCAAACTAGTAGTTAACTATAGATGCACAGTAAATTAAACTCAGGGAACTGTCAGTATAACTCAATATTATAATGGTTGAATATTTAAATTGAATTTGGAACTCGTTTTTGAATAGGAGGATGTCTAATAGCCAACTATGTTACAATAACTGAAACATACAGAACACTTTTCAAAATTTGCTATATTTACTTCTTATTTGCTTATTTTCTTCTTGCTATATGTTAACCAGAACTGTATACTTGAACATTTATGGTAACATTTTATTTTTACATATTTTAACATTTTTATTATAAAACAAAGTGAAAATAAAATTGGGTGAAATTAATCACTCTAATAATAATATTTGTATTAATTGCTTACATCAAGAAATTTTTCTCTTGAATTCAATTAAATGAAGTTCTTATCAACGCCCCCCAAGCACCAATGTTCATATATAATCTTTATTGTGATTACAAATACAAAAAAATACACATGGATATACCAATTATACCCCATTTATTGAGGATGAAAACTAGTTCCCCATACTTACACACTTAGTTTTAATAGATTTTAATTATTATGAAATTGTTGAATATAAAATTGAATTTTATTGTAGATTTAGAGTTCTTTTTGTTTTGTATAGGATATGGCTAATTTGAATTCATTCAGTAAAATGCCATGGGCATTTTCATCCACTTTTGTATTTGATAAATTGTTTTTATTGATTTATATGTGTTGTTTATATATCTTGATATAAACTTTAGGTTGACTACATGTACTGTTCTGCCAGGGTGTGGTCAATATTTTCAATCTAATTGTAAATTTTTTTAAAAAAATAACATTTTACATTGAAAGAGTCAAAATTATTAATTATTTACAGTTTGCAATTCTTTGTCTTATATTAAAAATAATTTCTTATCCACATTCATAATGTATTCTTTTATATTGCTTTTTAACATTTTGCAATTTTGTCATTTGCATCTACTTAGCTATGTAATTGTTATTCATTTCTCATGCTGAGAGTAAAAAATGAAACTACATTTTATTCCTCATGTGTTGTTGCTCACGGAACTAGATGTTTGGAGACGTGGAGGAAAGCACCACAGACAAAATGAATATCATGAAAGGGAGACTGAGGCTTGCTCAGGCACTCAGTGACTGCCCACATTAATTGGGTGTTTTTATATAACACTGGTCAAAAAAAGGTATAGAAATAGAAACGGGAGCAAATAATGGTGAAATCATAGAAACTGCCAAAAAATTATTTGTTTAGCACAGATGCTGCTAGACACATACATAGTTCATCTAAATTGAGAACACTTTGCTCAACGCTTTGCTCAAAGCTTAACCACAACGGTGCCTTGCTGTCTGTTCTGTTGATTAGTTCCCTAAAACGAAGGACAACTTGCTAAAAGGCAAATAGAACAAATACAGCCGCTGGCAACCTCCACAGGTGCACAGCCCCCAGCTGCAACTATGCGAAGCCCTCCAGTAACATTCCTTTCTGTGAACATTTAACTGATTGTTCTTACTAGCCAGGGCATGTCCACAGAGAAAGAAGATTTTCCATCTTAGGGGAATGTTCCTCGGGGAGCACATGAGGCCAGGTCACTTGCTTTGGTTGGGGGGCCGGTACCCCTCCACTCATGAATAACTATTAGTTCATGAGTTGTTAATGAATAACTTCTCCAATTGTGGAGGGCTAATACCTACAATCTTAATCCCTAAAACTGGACATTACAACCTGTCTGACAAAGCCAGCGTTCTCAAATTTTTCTTCAAAAGAGTTGTGCCTCTTCTTAGTTCTTTATTTGTCTGTAACAAAGATTCTCACTTGGGGTGATTTTCCTTACAATAGGACATTTGGCAATGTCTAGAGACATGTTTGACTGCTGTAAAGGGAGACTAGTGGGATGCTATTAAATATCCAACAATGCAAAGGTAAGCATTTTGCAATAAACATGAAACTGCCCCAAACTATTAGTAGTGCTGATTTAAGAATCCTGCTCGTGAGAATCCTCTCAGTCATCCAATTATGTTTTCTCAAGTAGCACCTCACTCTTCTCTTACTCTTATTTTTTAAATAATATTTTTGAATGCCTCACTTAAAAAGTAAAATAAAAAATAAACATATAACCTAATAAAATTTTTTGTTATTTTTGATAATAGAATTTTCTGACTTTTCTACTAGTTCAATAAAGTCAAACTAGTGGTGTCATAGATCCACTCATTATTCATTCTGAAGCCTTGAATTATTACGTATTGATAAAATACTACCCCTAGTTTCTTTAAGAAGAATTACTCCCCAGGGTACAGTATCTGTTAATTTGAAAATCGCAATGATTCAGCAGGTTAACCTGATGTAGAGTAGAATCTTATATGTTTGAAGAAATGTAAGTAGTTTATTTGCATGGTTTCAGAAATTTAAAATTTCAAAATGAAGGAAATTAATGGTGACTAGGAACTGATACTTTTAATCACAATGAATAGCATACAAATATTACCATTATGAAATATTAATTATATCATAAAATTGTTCATTATGAGACTCATTTTCTTTATGGAAAAGTGAGAATAGTATCTGACCAATTTAGGATTATAAGTTAAGAAAATGCAATTGATAGTGAAACTCCAAAATAATATACAAATGTTATTATAATGCCCTAAAATTTCTAATTGTTTCAGAATACACTGAGTTATTACCAGTTTATAGTTTATCTTTACAACTGGATGCAGAACGAAATAAAGTAATTAACTTTATTACTAAGGATAATTATAATTCCAATAGGAAAAAAAAAAAAATTTAGAAGTTAGCCAGATGCATTTATTCAGGGTTACCCCTGGTATTAAAAGATTAGCAGTGTTTAGATATGTTCATTTTTAATGCATATAGCACAAGGCATGGCATACACTCAATATTCAAAAATATATTTAATTCTTTTCAGGAAATGAAACGCTATCATTAGAGGAAGTCTGATGTAAATATGACTTTCTATGGAAGAAAATAAAAAAAAAACACTATGTTTGTTGTTGCAAAAATGAATTAGAAAGTAACAGAGATAAAAAGGAAATGTGGGAACTACAGATTAAAAACAATTGCTATTGGCTGGGCATGGTGGCTCATGCCTATATGCCCAGCACATTTGGAGGCCTCACTGGGCGAGTTGCCTGAGCTCAGGAGTTCGAGACCAGCCTGAGCTAGAGGGAGACTCCATCTCTAATAATAGCCAGGCATTGTCGTCCCAAGTACTCGGGAAGCTGAGGGAAGAGAATTGCTGAAGCCCAAGAGTTAGAGGCTGCTGTGAGCTATGATGCACAACACTCTACCAGGGGCAACAAAGTGAGACTCGTAACTCAATAAATAAGTAAGTAAATAAATAATCAAACAATTGCTGTCCTGTGGAGAGAGAGTAGAATGATGATTAGCAGAGCCTGGGAAGGATAGCTGGGGGTGGGTTGAGGAGGTGATAAAGTGAGGATGGTTAAAGGGAACAAAAATGTAATTAAATAGTCTGAACAACATTTGATAGCAAAACAAAGTGACTATCGTCAACAACAGGTTATGGTATACTTTAAAATAACTACATAAGTGGAATTGGAATGTAACTAACTTAAAGAAATGTTCAATGCCTGAGGTGATAGATTCACCTATTACCCTGATTTCATTAATTTATATTGTATGCCTTTATCAAAACATCACATGAACCTTATAAATACATTATGATTATAATTATTTTTTTAATTGCAAAGAAAAGTAAATGTGACAGAATTCATCTTGCAAATGAAGTTGACATCCTAGAGTTTATTTCTAAATTCTTAGTTTTCTTTGTTTTCTATTTCCCTAATATGAATTTCTCCTTGTCCAGTCCCAATTTGAAGTCAGTGTCTTACATACCTTTCTGAATTTCAGATGTTATTGTAGAATATTCTTATATTATGCTTTAGGAAAGACCACATTGATAACCACATTGTTTTGTTGCTTTCTTCCTCCCCAATTTCTGCCTCCCATGAAAAGGAAGGATTTTCCAGATTTGGACAGTGGGAAAGTAAAGGGTATCCCTTGGTACTTTCGTAGGGGGGGTGGTGAGAATGAATTTATGGTATTCAAGACTACATTTGATAATCAAGAAAACAGAATTCGGATGATTATTTGAATTAAAACAAGTGGCTGCTCAAAGAGTAAATAATGGTACAAAATCATAAATAATAAAAAGATAAATTTTGGAGCACATTTGTTGACCAAAAGCATGTACTTCTCATAGACAAATAGCAAGAGTATAAGGACCAGAGAAAGGCTAATGTTAACCTAAAAATAAAATCCACCCGTGAGCCAACGTTCCTAGAAGGGTTTATGGGCATCACAGCACTGAGAGAGACACACAGGTCAGTCACAATGAGTGATTCCTCGAGTCTTCTCTCCCAGACTTTTTAGTTTATGTTTGTTTTGTTTGTTTTTGTTTTTTTTGTTTTATAATATTAACTAATGTAATAAGAACTTTAAGGACTGCCTAGCTTGGGATATCTTTAGGTGATATTGTTGCCATGTTGATGTTCCTCATTAGGAAAATAGATTAGCTAAAGCAGAATTCATAGGAATTTGGGAAGTTTATAATGTTTGTCTTCCAGTGAATGATCAGGAATGTTCACTTCCTGTCCATTTTTCTTTTTAGTTATGTGTATAAACTTTAATTTAATCATGTTACTCTAATATATTAATCATGTTTCTTTAGTAATCCTTTTGTTGAATGTCTCCAAGGAAAACGTTATAGATATTTTCCTTAAAAATGATAAAGATTGAAATTCTGTCTATGATTGTTACAAACAAAAATGGACAAAAACATACGTTCAAATTAAATGAGAGGAAAAATGTAAATAAACATATGCCTGAGTAAAGTACATTTGCAAAGCCTATTTAAATGCATGCATAGATATCCTCAGCTTCTGAATGCTAATTCATACGATAAGGCATCTAAGAAGCATATCTGTCTATATATCAATTAAATAGCCTGCCCGTGGGAATAGTAAACCATAAACCAAAGATGATCGAGTAGCGGTTACCTCACCCATCTGATTTCAAATGCTTTCTTTTACCCCCTAAGTATAACTGCCAATGACTACCTGAAATGTCCACCATGCTTCCTTAGTGTTTTTTTATTCTGAAATACATTGATACAGAAAAACACCCACATGCCAACAAATTCTCTAATCATTGATAGTCAGTCCGATTTGACGTGATTGCAACATCTTCTAAACCCAAATAACAATGGTATAATGATATTTACCAGATGAAATCAAGTGGAAAAGGGGAGCAGACCTTTCTCCTTTCTTCCAAGGACACTTTGAAGTTACATCCTACAGACACATCAGTCTTCCAAACAAGGTGTTAGAAAACATCAGCTACTATTGAGTTCTTTCAATAAGTGTTGCAGGAGGTGTATTACCAGGAATGTAAATGAAATTTTCTAATCCTCCTTACAGTCTCTGTGTGTATGATATGAAGAGCCGATTTAATGGCATACAATTTAATGAGCATATGGCATTACATACACTATTTGATGCATTTCAGTTTTCATTGAATTGAAGATTTATCATTGGAAAGATATACACTTGTGGTATAAATAGATCATTCTCCCTCTACTTGGTAATTAGCTCAACAGCAGCTGCAGGCAATAGCTGAGGCACTACCCAATGGGCTGAAATCAATCCCCACCCACAGGAGAGGTTATCAGAACAGCTCTTCGTTCCCGATACCCAGAATATCTAATATTGTCGTGGACAAGGGAGGTGTGCAACTTTTAAAGGCACTTATGAGACTTTATTAAAGGAAAATGTTAGTATACTGCATATACTGAAGGCTAAGTAGGACACAAAATTTGACAACATGTTCCCCAATGTATAAACAATCATCCTGAGCCCTCAAGTCCCCATCAATGTGTTCAGTTTCAAGCTGACATTCTGAAGACTCAGAAGGATCCCATTAGGGATTTATGAAACTTCTCTTAAATTTATAGTTCACAAGGAAAGAAGGCAAGTAACACCTTCATGAATTCTCTCAACTTCCCTGGAAACTCTAGCCACATATCTTTTAATGTTCTATGTCCAAACATATAACAACTCTAGCATTGCCCTGAGTATTTTTTTACAAACTTGTTTAATTTAAGTTGAGCCACCCAGGACAGTTGCTAGGGATTCCATATCCCTCCAATGTTCCAACTTTAGATATTTGCAGATTTTCTTTTCATTTTCTACTTTGCATAGATCGCCAAAGTACTGTCTATAGGCGAAATTTGACCAGATATGTGTTTTTGTAAATTAAGCTTTATTGAAATTCAGCCACAACTCTTCATTTATTCATTTCCTAAGACTGCCTCTATACTACAAGGCTGAGCATTCAGAGTTTCCTACAGAGACTATCTGGCCATGATAGCGAAAATTATTTATGCTCAGTCCATTTAAAGAAAAAGCAAATTTCTGAGAGTCACTCTAATAAATGGAAAAAAATAAAAATTTTGCTCCTATTTCATTACCTAATTGTTTACAATACTATTGATGGTTAACAGAGAAGGGAATTTGTATGACACAGATGATGCGAAGAGATAGTAATGTAAATACCTTACACTAGGACACACTTCAAGATAGTGGGATATGGTATGAATATTTGACATCATTTTTATCAAAACGCAATTTTTATGATAATTACATCAATTCTAGAAACACATTCTTGCCAGCATTTATGTCATTAGAAATTATATGAGCATTGAACTATAATATTTTATTGTTTAATATAAAATAAAGAACTGACCATAAAACTATTAGAATGCCAATGGCCGTATTCTTTCCCTCAGTAAGTGGACTCTGTACAAAGAACTCTTAGATGGGTGTTACAGTATTGGGAACAAGAAAGATGACAATCACGTAATAGCTTTCATGCTGATGGCATGAAACTTTAGAAGTTCAGAGCGTATATGGTAAAGAGAAAATAAATTGTTCAGATCTTTAACTATCTACAAGCATCATTTTTCTTTCTATAGAATTATAAGATTATCAAAGTAAATTCCATACTTTTTGTGAATTATACATTTCAACTTACTCTATAATTCCCTAATGCAATTTATTATGATGGTTTCTGAGGAGTTTCATACTTTAAAGTCTCTCAAAGCTTAATCATTTCAATAGTTCATTTAAGGGTATTATGCATAATTAGTTCACTAAAATCATACCCAATTCATAAAAAATCTGAGTATATCATAAATTAGTCTTGCATTTAGTCATTTATGTACAATATGAATCATTAATTTTAATATTTTCAAAAGGCTTTTATAAACCATACCTTATATTTATCATTCTATCTTTGACAAATAACTATGTGAGCAAGAAACAGCCCCAGCAATTAGTATAGCTATTCATATAACTGTTTTCAAGTAGCATTTAAATATCTTAGTATTATGAATTTTCTTTATTTCCTTTCTCACTTTTAAGAGTTTTTAATTTCATATATCATGAATATAAACCTCAAAAGTGCTTTTATACAAATTATAAACTATTTAAATGGAAGCAGTTTCATTTCTAACAAGTTTCCTAAATTGTTAAGGTAAATTAAAGGTTGAATGTGTTAAGTGACCAACTCAGAAATTATATAGAGTATTTTATATCCTCATGTATATCATTTATACCTGACATACACTACACTGATACTTGTTTTTAGGGTTTTTAAAGGAAATAAAGTTTTTATTAATAACATCATGGTAAAGAAAAGACCGAAAATTTTAAGGATAAGAGAAAATGGTAATATAAAACCAAATATTTACCATTAAGTATTGGTCACTGCATTCAAAATAATCATTACCAAACTCCTAGTGATAACTAATAAAACAAAGTATATACTATGTCATTAAAAATACTTAAAGGTTAGGTTAAAACATCCTAGATTGATCTAAAATAATTGTATAAGGAAACATTTACCACTACATGTTTAAAATGTCGTAATTAATAGTGAAATATTTCATTCTATGAGGTTAATATTGTTTAAATAATATCAAATTGATTAAGCAAGTCATTTATATAATGGATAAAAGTAAAAAATATTTTATTAACATGAATTATTATAGGAATGTCTAAATTTTAATATTAGTTATTTCTGCATAAGTATGATAAGCAACACCCCCCCCCCATGCATAGGGTATATGATATATTTAGCAAAAACTATTAATACTCACACACTTATGTGTGAGTAATGCACTTAATATTAACGGCTATTCTTCCTGTAAGTTTTAGAAAACTAAAATTATTTGAAATAAGTTATGAACCAGAAACTATTAGAATTGGAAAAAATCTAGGAAATAATGGATCCAAATTTCTTTATTCTGAATTTGAATTTAAAAAAGAAAATTGAACCCATAAGGCCAGGCACATTGGCTCGTGGCTGAAATTCTAGCACTCTGAGAGGCCGAGGTGGATGGATTGCCTGAGCTCACAGGCTCGAAACCAGCCTGAGCTAGAGCAAGACCTTGTCTCTGAAAATAGCCAGGCATTGTGGTGGGTGCCTAGAATCTCAGCTAACTGGGAGGCTGATGTATGAGAATTGCTTAAAACCCAAGTTTGAAAGTGGCTATGAGCTATGATGCCATGGCACTTACCAAGGGCAACAAAATGAGACTCTCTCTTTCCAAAAAAAATTGAACTTATAAATGTCAAAATTAATTACTCATTGATAAATACATGGATAATTGAATAATGCCTTTTCATTGCTTCCACATTAAAAGGAAAAATGATTCATTTTAAGTCAAAAGGTAAGAGTTCCTGTTTTACTTCTGTCATTTATTACATTTGTGGTTTGGGAAAGATAGTTCATCTAAAAAAATATTTTGCATTTTGTCTTCTACCAAATGAAGATTATAAAAACTTCTTTAGTATTCATGTGAAGGGCTGCACTGTAATGCATATGAAATTGCTTTAAGTTTCTCTAGTCTATTAAGCAACATCATTTAAGTAACATAACATTCTTTCATTGTGGATGTTTCTAATACAAGATTACCAATATGAAAGAACTACTAATATCTTATTTAATTCTAAATATTTTTTAATTTTATATGGTTCAAGTATAACATATTGTACAATCTATAAGACACATACACATGGTGATAGATATAATCCCATAATATGTTCAGAAAATATTAGCAACAGCAGGCTTAAAATCCCCTTTATGGATTAGCAAGATGGGAGTGATATAAACCAACTACCTGAGTGTTCCGATATACGTGATCACATGCGTATATACATTTGGTCTTGTGACTCAAGCCAAGTAAGGTCTAAACTGATAAAATTATTCAGATTAAAAAAAAATACATGGTTTAAAATGGTACCATATCTGTTTATCTGTTCGTAAAGTATTTTTACACTTGATCTTATCCAGAAGGCCAAGAAGTGATCTAAAGTATTTTTTAAATAACAATTATATGCAAACAAACATAAAAAAAGAAACATCTAATGGAAGATACTGGGCATTGTCTGATGAGGAAGAACACTCCATGAGTCTTCTCTGCTCCCAGTTTTGGTTACTCTGCTTTCAGAGTCTTTTCTGATGTGATATCGCCCGGCATTGGAAGACATCGCCAGGAACTTCACTCATAACTAAGTTTGTAAAATCCTCTCCATGTGTTCTACCCACTGTTTCCTTACAGACTTGCATTAATACTCTTTACTTCCTTTAAGGCAAAACTAAACTACTATACAAAGATAACAAAGAAAATAATAGGAAAACGATTGCCCTAATCTAAATTTTTCGAAAGCAGTTTTTCCTAGAATAAGATAACAAATTCAGAAAATCAAACCAAATAAACTCCTGGTATCAGTCAACCAACGACAGAAACAGCTGCAACAAATATGGTAATAAGAGAGAGCCTAATTGAAACAGATGTTTTTAAATGTGCAATTTTAAATGGTATACAAACATTGATGTAAAGTAAATTTTAAATAAAATGGAATGAATTGGAAGCATAATTAAATCCCAAAAAAAACAAAAATAATCTTGATGCAAACTAAATTTGAATGATAGACAACAATTTGCTTTGTGTAGCCATTAAAGTATCACATAGCAGGAAAGATTTTTTTTAATTTTTAATTTTAATGTCACTACTGTTCACACAAATGTGCATTGAATAAGGTTTCAGTAAATATTTTCAATGATGATAAAGTTTAGGGGAAATAGACCTTTGAAAGATGTGCCCTCTCAACATTTTAAAATACAGTCCAGTAAACTCCTATAATGAATCTGAGGAATTTTCAAAATTTCAGTATTAAGTCAATTAAAAAAGAAAGCATTTAAATTTATCACATTTGCCCAAATCTTACCTCATCATGGACCATGAGTTATCAAGAATGATAAGGGTCAGAGATGTCCTTAAAATTTCAAATACACAAGATAGGTTGCTACAATTTCATGGAAGAAGGAAGAAAAACAAGACTCCTGGAGCAGTGGGAAGGACTGTGCTGTGGGTCGTGACCCCTTTGTTACAGTGAAAATACCTGGTGGCATTAGGAAGGTTGAGAACCACTGGAACAGGTGGCATTAAAATTGAAGAGTCCTATTACTTCTTGTCCTGACTTCCACGAAGATAGTGTGAATGGGCCTAGGTGTATGACTGCACATAGAAAGGTCCAGTGAGGTTAAGGAATTTCAATATTTTGTAATATGAAATATGCCATTAGTTTTTGAAGGAGACATTATCCAATCCATCAAGGCACTTTACTATACAGGCATCTTTGAAAATCTGTTCCACAACAAACACCTATCAGTGCCTTACTTTGTGAGATGTAAAGAAATACAAGAGACCCAGGGAGTATTTTCTGTTTACATAAGTTATTTTCACTTTGAAACTAAATACAGTCCTAATACTTGGAAAAACTCAGGTGGATGTCTGAGAAATTCCATCTCCTTCTTATCTGACGTGTCTCAGATTTTTCTTTTCATCTCGGACTTTTTTTGATGCCACTTCTTAATTTTCCTTTTCTGTACTAACTTCTGTCAATCAAACTTGTCACTGAAATGTGTATTTGCTACAATAGCCATCCATACATATATGAAAGAATACTGTTGAGACAAGGGAACAAATTGCGTATACTTGGAACAGAGCAAGCAAACACTGGAAAAAGCAAAGACATTGGACAAGGTTATTGAAATAGTTCGGCTATGCTCAAATTCATACATTAAAAAGGTGGCCAAATGTGGTCAAATGGGTGCTGCATATCTCACAGAAATCAAAGATGTTTGGAAGATAGACGTTATTCCTGTATACAATTTGATATTAGATCTATATAAATTTGATATGATTTAAATGCATCTAAATTCTTCTTAAAAATATAATTCTTTCTTATTTAGTGTTGGAGAGAATGACTCAGAGCCCAGAGTGGACATAATGACTGAGGGTTGGATGCATCTAAGGGCTAATTCTCTCTGGTGACTATTGGTTGACACCATCAGCTGGGATCTTATCTGGGAACCCAGTGAAAACACAACATATAGACTGCCTGCACTTCCCCACAATGTAGTTCTTGAAGCTGAACAGCAAGAAAAGATAGAAATTGTCTGTTATTACTTAGCATAAGCTATCACATTGCATTACTTTTGCTGTGGACATGAGCTCACAGATAAAAGCAATCCTACAGTCCAGTCCTCAATGGGAGGAATATTAACCTCACCTCATAGGAAGAATATGTGGAAAAGAGCATAGTATCTTGGCCGTGTTTTTCAGGGTTGTGCTAGGGCCACCTTACATTCCATGGGAATTGATTTTGTGCATCTCATCCCAAACCTACATTCAGTAATATCACACTATAAACCACAAAAAGGAGTATTGACATGATAGAAAACAGAAGATTTTACGAATACTTTTTTCTCGTTTCAAGTCTGGATTAATTGATAGACTTATTAGCATACCACTGCTCATATGCCACTGAGTCACATTTTTTAATTCCTGTAGTTTAAGTACTGAAATACGATATAAACTCCTACTACATTTGCATATTCCCTTAGATAGTAAGAGAATTGATCAGGAAAAAAAGAAAGTAAATATTTTTAATACATAAATATAAATTAATACCCAACTTAGAAAGAAATGGTCATAACTCATGTTCATAACTTCATTTCTGCATCAAACAGAACAGTCTTAATTTATATTCATAAATTCCTTCTTCTACCATGTAATTCATCTCCATTTTGCTCTAGAAAGTACTCTGTTGGTCATGGAGGCTTGTTTATTAGGGTGACTCAAACCTTATTTCTGGAAATGTCTGAGTAATTAATAGTTCTTTCTCTATTATTTGATGTGGTTTTCCATGAAATTCTATCAAATTTACTAAAAGTCCAAAGATGTGTCCCACAAACTCTCCAGCTTACTTTATTCGAGGTCAGAATTAATTAACCTAACTAGTATAGTAACCTTCTTCCTCATGCTTATCTCCTGTTCATTCCAAAGTGTCGTGTGCTACTCTCAACGGAGGCCTCTGAACCAGCAGAGAAAAACACTTCAGCGGGGGAAGAAAATATTTTACTAATAGAACATAATGGGTAATAAGGGGCACAGCTGCTTGACTTTCCTGCCTTTGATTATCAATGATCTGAATCTTGGTCCTGAAAAGACACCATATTTATTGGTCCCAGATTCAGAGCAAGAGCTCCACACTTACCAACCACAAACAGGTGTTGTACTTGACTCTTCAGGTTTGCTATTCAATATGGAACTTTGCCTGTGCTGTCTCTCACCTTGATTTGGGGTCATAAGAAATAAGACAAGTGAGTTCTATGAGTAGGAGCTGATTATTTGACTTCTGATTGTTTTTAAGCATATATACCAAGCTATATATTCTAGAAGTGGGAATGGAAGCACAGGATGGGTTTGAGGACTAACTATAAGAATCTAATGCTCCACTGACTGAGCTAGCCGGTTGTCCTGAGGACTCGCTGTAATCACCAGAAACTAAACCTCCTTTAATCACCTCAATTCCATAAACCATAAGCCTGACTCTACAGGAAATATTGTTAATTCACTATCAGTAAACAGTAAAATTTCAGTTTTTACACAATATACAAGAAATTTCCAAATTTGCTTTAGGAAAAGTTGGAAGGAAGATATAAAGTCATGTAGGATTTCTCAAGGTTACTCAACATCTTTTTTATTCAACGCTTTTTTTTTTTTTTTTTTTTTTTTTACATGATAAGGCTCTAATCCTAGAACCAGGCTGTAACTTCCTATGGGCAATTCAAGTCAGACTCCTCCTTACTAGTACTACAAATTTTTACTTCAAAAAATGATTATTCACATAATCATTTAGGCAATGTAAAAAATCTGTGAAGGAAAAATCATTCTGAATGTATCTGCAATAGCTTCCTGTAAAAGTGGTCACATCCATCTGACTCCTGGAAATTTAGTGCTGACTCTTGCCTCTTGTCACCGTGGGAAACTATTGTCTATCGAAATGAGGGCACTCAGTTCATAGAAAGTACTCCCACTGTCATTCCTGGCATGAAGATACCGCAGACACATCAGGTATGCTGGGACAATGCCTGCTAACATATAGATGTGATACACTGATTCATTTATTCAGACACCATGGAAATAAATGCACAAGGGTTTCAATAGATTAAATGCCATGCCAAAGTTTAAAAAGGCAATGGGTACTATTCTAAAATATTAACTCATTTTATCCTTACAGCCATTTTACGGGATAGGTGATTTAAACATATGTGAAAGGTATTATTACCTTATTCTAATAGGTTAACCTTGGTCCCTCTACTTTTTTAACCAACTATACACAGAATGCATGTATATACAATATTCTTTTTCCAAGTAATAATCTCTGAATGGTGGTAATGGGAAGTATGGAATTGAAGTAGAAAGGGATATTTTCATTTTTAAGTACATAGACATTATTTATATAATACATTTACACATTTTGAAATTCTTTAAATACTAAGAATTCTTTATTTAAGTCTGTGACTCTTTGAAAATATCTACTCAATTTTATGTGGTTTTCTAATTCCTTTGCCTAAAAGCAAGATATAGCACACAGCAGCCCATCTTGTAAAGTTATTGTTGGGATTTCTATTATCGCTCGCAAGCAGAAAGTAGAACATGAGTGAACTCTCATGTGCCAAAATATTGTATTAAGCACAATTAATACTCTGATTCAAGAAAACCAGGGATCTCTTTTTAACACTTTTGCTTGAGAGCATGCAAAAAAGTGAATCAAGAACTAGGAACACTCATTTATTTCTCAATACGCATTGTTCTTATTTGGGGAAAAGATAATTCGTATTTGTTTTTCTTATTTGAATTTTTCTTGTACCTACCCGAGCAAAACCAAACAAAGGACATTTCATTGCCATTGAAATTAGGTGAAGGAAAATCTCTAGAGAATATTCCTGAATAAGATGCTTTATATGAAATGTATATCAAAAATGTTTAAAATAACATTAAATTATATTTAAAAACAATAAGATGATATGGATTATTATAATATTCACATAAAATTTAATAATATGTAACATAGATACCTTTAAAGCTACTTATATTTGTCTAAGCATATTCTCTTTAATGTTGTCTTTAATATGATCATAATGACTGATTAGTAAGTAGCATGGATTCTAAAAATTTGACTGAAAATTCTGGTTGGTCAAGAAGCTTTTTCAGTCACCTTATATTCTATTGCAAATTTCTTACAATAGATTGAGGCAATAGCTCAGAGACATTTCATGAAAATGTGAATAAAATTAATGATCTAAAACTTATATTTTTATTTCATTAGAACATTATCTAATTTTAAAATTCAGACTTCACATGATTTTCTTCCTTGTGGATCAGAAAATAGACATATAGCATACACATTTATGTAATAACACAAGAAAAGACACATGCAAATAAAATGCTAATATTTCTGGTATTTGTTCTCATTTAATACTCAAGAAAATAACATGTATGCTAATTTATTGTTTGGAAATCATTTCTCACAGGGTCCATTATTGTTTTTGTTTCAATACTTTGATAATGAGACAATATAAATTGCTTAGATATTTGGCAGAAAATAAAATCACATTGATTAGATTCCTACATGAAATAAAATTCATTTTGGGCGAAAAGTATCTAATCACATATTGAACTATAAGTTTCCATTTCTAACCAAGTTGGAGTAACAGAACCAAATTCATGTTCTCACTGGAAATAATGAAAAAAAAAAGAGAGAGAGAGAGAGAGAAATACATTGTAGAAAGAAAATGAACATTAGGGTATGAAGAACAGTTACTTGAAGGATGAGAAACAAATATAATGTATCCAAAAAATAACCCAGCTTATTGCAATAATGGAGATTCCTGCCTGTAGTGTCCGGAGTAGAAAGCTAGGCAGATCCCCTGAGTTAAAGAGATAAAGTTGATACGCCATTGAGATGAGAGTGACTAGAGTCTATAGGACAGAAGGCAAGAGAAAAGAGAGTATCCTTGAGTATCAACTGAATATTGACCTGCTCATGGATTTGAGAAAACTACCTATGGCCTGGGGAAGAACCACCTCAAACATTTTACTTTCAGTACATAATGTGTAAAAAGGAGAGTAACTTCTTGCATTTCCTATCTTTGATTACCAGTGATCTGAATCTTGGCCCTGGGAAGACAACAACTACAGTGGTCCCACATTTAGGGAAAATATCATATCTTGGTGGACATTAACAGAGCTACACATCGTGTTGACCACAATAGCACAAGAGGGAAAACAAAACACAAGGTATCATCCAATATGATGGGTAGAATTGTATGTCAATACTGACACAAATGGAATGGCCATAATATTCCACTTAAAAGACATAGATGGGAAAAATGCATGAGCAAACACACTACATGTATATGCTGGCTCTAAGAAACACATCTAAATCACGAGGACTCACATAGACATGAGGCAAAGTTATACAAAATATATTCCATATAAAAATCTGGCATTCTCATATTGAATAAAATAAACTTTATGTCAACAATGGTAGCAACAACAATGGTCATTATGTAATGGTAAAGTGAGTAAGTCAACACATTTGACAAGAAGACATAACAATCCCAACATATGTGCAACCAACATAAGAGCTCTTTCATTCATAAAGTGAATTCTACTAAATCTAAGCAAAGAAATAAACAGAAATAAGCATCATAATTGACAAGGACTTCAATTCCCCACCCCCGAAAAAGCCAGAGAAATCATGAAAGCAGAAAATTACTCAAGAAATATTAAACTCGAACAAACTCTAGAACAAATGGATCTAATAGACATTTACAGACCATTCTACTCCCAAAGTATTAACTATACATTCAGCCCAAGGGATCTTCTCCAAGAATGATCATAGCCTTGACTACAAACACCTAGAGGGAGTTAAAAAAAAAAAAATGAAGTCATGCCAAGTATATTTTCACATCACAGTGGAAAATAAAGAGAAAAATCAATTCCAAGAGAAACACAAAGTCATTGAAATTAAACAGTGAGTTGTTGAATAATCCTTAGGTTAATGATGAAATTAAGGTGGAAATCAAAAGATTATTCAACTACATGGCAAAGCAGACATACACAAGCTATCAAAATCTATAGCAGGCAGAAAAAGAAGTCCTAAGGGGGAAAGTTCATAACCTTAAGTGTCTAAATCAAAAAGACAGAAAGGTCACAAATTGGCAACCGTAAGTTACATTTCAGGAAACTAGAAAAAAAGCACTTGTCACTAATCCTCAGGGAAATGCAATTTAAAACCACAAGGAGTTACCACCTTATCCCTGTGAGAATGCTCATTATTGAAATGCCAAACAATGGCCTCGGCCCGCCACCCGCCGGGATCCCTGCCAGACTCCGATCTGTACCCCTCTGGGCATTGGCCCGTGGCCTGCAGTGGCCAGGAACTCCGCCAGGACCCCTGCGTGGCCCTGATTGCCACCCCTAAGGAACTCCACCAGGACTCTCCCACGGCCCAATTGGCACCCCCACCTAGTTTTGGCCTGCCGCTAACAGCAGCTAGGAACTCCACCAGGACTCCCACATGGTGCCGATCTGTGTCCCGCCTGCCTGGCTTCGCCCAATGCCCTGCAGGACCCCCGCTGGCTCCAATCTGTACCCTAGGCCCACCACTCACAGTGGCAGTTTGGAACCCCACCAGGCATTGACCCGCCACCAGCAGCGGCCAGGAACTTTGCCAGGACTCCAGCGCTGGCCCTCTGCCTGCCGCCCACACTGGCCAGGTACTCTGCCAGGAACCTACCAGGCTGCCACATGCCTGCCCAGACTAGGCTCTGGGAGCTACACAACCTGCCTCCTCCCCTACCCTCTCTGCCTCTGCACTGCCCCGCCCATCTGTCCAGGGACTCAGGAGGCTATGTGACCTGTGCCCTCCCTCTGGAGCCCTCCTCCCAGCAAGAGACTGCTGAAGACATGGCCTCCCCGTTGCACAGGCCACTGGGTGCCCCATCCCATGCCCTGCTGCTTGATCTGGGCATGCCACACTCCGGCGCTGCTCCCGCAGCCAAAACTCCCTGAGTGGGGCAGTCCCAGAGGGTCACTCTCTACAAAGATCCAGCAACAACAGAGTGATCCAGCCAGGGTCTGATCAGGGAGGGACACCTCCCCAAATCTGACGACGGTCATAGACAACAGTGAAAAATAATCATGAGGCAGAATCAACAGAAAAACTCTGGCAATACGAATAATCAGTGTAGATCAACTCCACCAAGGAACAACAAGGTAGATACAGCGCAAGATCCCTTGCATAAGCAAATGGCTGAAATGTCAGAAATTGAATTCAGAGTCTGGATAGCAAATAAGATCAGTGGAATGGAGGAAAAGATAGAATTAGAATTTCAAGCAATAATCCAAAAGAGGACCCAAAAGATGTCTCCAAGAATTGAATGAATTCAAAGACAAAATGATCAAAGATTTTGACACAAAGATTGATTCTTTTGATCAAAGATTGAGACAAGAAGTTGCAGCCCTCAAAGATTTGAGAAATACAGTAGAATCCCTCAGTAACAGAATGGAGCAAGCAGAAGAAAGGATTTCTGACATGGAAGATAAAGCTTTCAAATGCTCCCATACTTCCAAAGAGGAAGAAAAATGGAAGGCAAAAACGGATCATTCTCTCAGACAGCTCTGGGATAACTGGAAGAACACCAATATTCATCTTATAGGGATACCTGAAAATGATGACGTGGCATCACAAGGCACAGAGTCTCTTCTTTATGAGATTATGAAAGAGAATTTTCCAGACATGGCAAGAGATTCTGAAATTCAGATAGCAGACAGGTTCAGAACCCCAGCACAACTCAAACTGAATAAGACATCCCCCAGGAACATCATAATTAACTTCACTCAAGTTAATATGAAGGAGAAAATTCTGAAAGTAGCCGGATGTAAGAAATCCATTACCTACAAG
>CAUYRH010031292.1:0-10016 GCA_963574655.1 Perodicticus potto
CAGAGTCAGAATGGTCTCTATTCTCACTCAGAGTCAGAATGGTCTCTCTTCTCACTCAGCAGAGTCAGAATGGTCTCTATTCTCACTCAGAGTCAGAATGGTCTCTATTCTCACTCAGAGTCAGAATGGTCTCTGTTCTCACTCAGAGTCAGAATGGTCTCTCTTCTCACTCAGCAGAGTCAGGATGGTCTCTCTTCTCACTCAGAGTCAGAATGGTCTCTGTTCTCACTCAGAGGAGTCAGAATGGTCTCTGTTCTCACTCAGAGTCAAATGGGCTCTGTTCTCACGCAGAGTCAGAATGGTCTCTATTCTCACTCAGAGTCAGAATGGTCTCTCTTCTCACTCAGCAGAGTCAGGATGGTTTGTATTCTCCCTCAGCGGAGTCAGAATGGTCTCTAGTCTCACTCAGAGGAGTCAGAATCGGCCCTATTCTCACTCAGAGACTGAATGGTCTCTATTCTCACTCAGAGTCAGAATGGTCTCTCTTCTCACTCAGAGGAGTCAGAATGGTCTCTAGTCTCACTCAGAGTCAGAATGGGCTCTATTCTCACTCAGAGACCGAATGGTCTCTGTTCTCACTCAGAGTCAGAATGGGCTCTGTTCTCACTGAGAGGAGTCAGAATGGGCCCTATTCTCACACAGAGTCAGAATGGTCTCTATTCTCACTCAGAGTCAGGATGGTCTCTGTTCTCACTCAGAGTCAGGATGGTTTCTATTCTCACTCGGAGTCAGGATGGTCTGTATTCTCACTCAGAGTCCGAGTGGTCTCTATTCTCACTCTGAGTCAGAATGGGGAAATCTTTTAAGTTCAAGAATTGCATCCGAAAGTGAATCAGAAGTAATAGTCAACAATATCTTTAAAGAATAGCAGGTATCCATCCATAGAACTCCTTTGGAAAGGAGAGGGCAAATGGAGTGGCAGATAGAAGCCTTGTTTCCAAAAGCTTCACTGATACTGTTGACTTAGATCAGCCTCTGGGTGGGGGCCTTCCTGATGGGCCTCCCAGCACCTGTGAGGGTGTTTGGAGCCAGATGTTTGTGTGGGACAAGACACTCCAGTCTTAGAGCTGTTATGCTGAATCAGCCCAAGTTTCCATCATTTTTGTCCTCTCTGTCTGCCATGGTTTGAAGGATGCACCTAGAGCTTTTCTCCTACTGTTGTTAACAGAGCTTATTACTCTTCATGTGGCGTGAGGTATCGTACGTCTCCAAATGGGCCTTCACCCTCTTCCTTCCTGTCTCATTACTCTGACTTCAGTACATACCCAACCAGCAAAGGATAATAATCGGCTGCCCTTTGCACAGCAGTGCACACACAGAAGGCTACCCCTGAGTCTGTGCTGCTTCTTCTCTATCTGCCAAACTTCTTCATGATCTAAAGGGAAGGTAGACTGTATATTTAGTTTAAGAAAACTATAGAGTGTTCTGACTTTTGCTGTTTTATATTGTGCTAACTAAACCAAATGAACTGTCAATCGTGATTATAAGACAGGATGATAACAGACCCTGTAATTGGGGACCGAATTGGGTGTTGTTCTTTCAGATGACAGAGGGTACTTTCATCACCTTAGGACACTTCCTACAGAAAACTAGTCTCAATATTACACAAAAGCAGTGGGAAAGTGAGAGAATAGTGAAAGAAAAGCAATTTTTTGCATATATATTATTTTCGATTGTATTGTTTTATTGTTCAATTTATTTTAAACCATTATGGGTACATAATCATTGCATATATTTATAGGGTACATGTGATGTTTTGATATAGGCATACAATGTGCAATAATCACATCAGGGTAATTGGGGTATCACCTCAAACCCATATCATTTCTTGGTTTTAAGAACATTCCAATTCCACTCTTTTGGTTATTTTAAAGTATGCCATAACTTACTGTTGACTATAGTCACTTTATTGTGTTATAGACTAATGTTCATTCTATTTATCTAACTGTGTGTATATGTGTGTGTGTGTGTGTATGTGTATGTGTGTGTGTGTATACACTGCACCCGGCCCTCTAACTGTATTTTTGCACCCATTAACAATTTCCACAGAACCATTTCCAGTCTCTAGTAAATATCATTCTCTCTATTTCCATCCTTCTTCATCTTTTTTTTTTCTTTTCTTTTCTTTTTTTTTTTTGAGACAAGGTCCCACTCTGTTGCCTAGGCTGGAGTACAATGCATAATCATAGCTCACTCCAGGCCCAAGTGATCCTCCTGCCTCAGCCTCTGGGGTAGCTGAGACTATAGGCATACATCACCATGCCTGGCTAATTTAAAATTTTTTCCTGGTGTGGTCTCAAAATCCTGGGCTCAAGTGATAGTCCTGCCGTGGCCTTCCAAAGTGCTATATTACAGGTGTGAGTGACTGTGCCAGTCCTTTAACTATATTTTTGTATTCATTAACCATTTCCACTTTATCCTCCCTTCCCCAGTACCATTCTCAGCCTCTAATAAATATCATTCTCTCTGTTTCCGTGAGAACAATTGTTTTAATGTTTAGTCCCCACATTTGCGTGAGAACACATGAGGTTTGCATTTCTCTGCTCGGCTTATTTCCCCTAATGCCCTAGTTCCACCCATGTTGTTGCAAATGACGGGATTTCTTTCCTTTTTAAGGCTGTAGAAACAAAACAATTCTAAAATTTTTAACACTCATGTATAGTCTCCTAGAACAAAATGACATATTTGTAGCAGAGCGTCTTAAGACACTTCTCTCAGTTTCTTTAAGATACTAAGATAATAAATCTCGTAGTTTAACTTACATCAAAGGGGAGACATAAACAACTTCCTAGATCATGATGATACATAAGCACATATTATTGCTAGTATTACTATAACAAATAGCATTCTTAAGATACATTTAGAATAGCAGGAAGTTATTAGTTTTAAATTTGAATTACTTACTAGTTAAACATCTACAGCTAGAATGCCAAATATTAAGAAGATATTCTATATAAACCATTTTATATATGTTACACACACATACATATTTTTCCCTAATTGTGATTAGCATGCTATGAATACTGAGAGTTAAAACAGTAAGCCAATATTACACTGAAGACTTACCCTGGGGACCAGGGTCTCCTGGTGGCCCGGGCAACCCATCCTTCCCTGGTGGTCCAGGCCTCCCATGAGCTTGGGCAGCCAACATTGCTGCTGGCAGCTTGAGCTGGGACAGGAACACAGCCATCCTCTCTTCATTTATGAAAAGAAATAATATATCATGTAATAGAAATATTTTTATGTCAAAAAACTTCAAAATATTTTTTACATGAAATAAAAGAATAAGATGCAATTTTCAATTGAAACACGTCTAATTTATTGTCTGGTCTGATGGCCGAGTTTTCTTAATTACACAAATAAAATTGCAGGAAGTTGTTTAAACACAGATGCAGACCAGCTATGTTACTCAGAGGTCTGAGAATTTCCAGTGCTTCGAGATGAAACAGTCCACAAGGCAGAACAGAAACATGGAATATAACCAACTTCTGGTAATGACTTATGCAGAGTTTCTAGCTTCACATTCTGAAATGATGTTAATAATAACTTCAAACCATTTCCTTCAATGTTGGGAATGTATATTCTATAATTAAAAATATGTTTTCAAATTCTTTGTTGCTTTCTTCCAAAGTTGGGGCATAATTCCCCTCTTTTTAAGCAGGGGCTTGACTTTTAATTTATAATGAATAGAAGACTTGAATCGACAGTTTTCAAATAGAGAGACTAGGTCATAAAAAACCCCATGATTTTCTTGTTGTTCCCTCTCTCAGGTCGCTCATTTGGGGAAAGATGGCTGCCATGGAGCGGGAACACTCACGTCCTCTAGACGGCCCCCACACAGGGAATTGATGTCACCTGCCAAAGGCCACATGAGTGAACTTGGAAAGAGATCAACCAGCCCCCGTCAAGCCTTCAGATGACTGTCCCCTGACTGACCTCCTGACTGCAACTTCACTGTGGGGCCTGAACCAAAACCACACAACAGCAACTCTTCCAGTCCCTGACCCATGGAGAATGTGAGATGATAAATGTTTCTTGTTTTAAGCCACTGAAATCTGGAGGTATTTTCTTAAGCAGCAATAGATAATGTGTACAGAATGTAACCCTTATTCTTTTTTTTTTGAGACAGAGTCTCACTCTGGGTCCCCTGGGTCCCTGGGTAGAGTGCAGTGACATCGTCATACCTTGCAGCAACCTCAAACTCCTGAGCTCGAGTGATCCTCTTGCCTCAGCCTCCTGAGTAGCTGGGACTACAGGTGTGCACCACAATGCCCGGCTAAAGTTTCTATTTTAGTACAGATGTGGTACCTTGGCCTCCCAGGGTGCTAGGATTATAGTAATGAGCCACCACATCTGGACCTTCATTAACTGAATTAATTAAACATTCTTTGTAAGCAGAACCCTACGTTGAGGATTGTATACTTAATGTATGCATTTAAGTGCTCTTGTTCAGGAATCATGGAGAGAGTATCATTTAAATAAAAGCTATTCTTCATTGTTTTTATAAGGCCCACATAATGCAAAAATTATTTGCTAATAAACTTTAACAGACTAGGAATAATCTGATGTAACCGAGTAAAAATCTGCTATATAATTACAAGATGATATTCCTTTACAGGAACAACTGAATAATCATTGCAGGATTACACCTATTATTATTGAATTCTTCATTATTAATACCACATAAGCCATCATTCAGTTAAATTTTCTCTCAAAAGGATATTAAATATGTTATTACCATTTTAAATTAATTTTAATAAAATCACCATTAATCCACTCAAGGTTCATTATAAATACAATGTATCATTGGATTCTTTGTTTAAACATACTTGGCTTTTAAATATTTTGCATCAATCACATTTAAAAAAATCTAATATATGAATAACTAGATTTCACTTAAAAGACTAAAGGGCAGCATATCCTTAGCATAACAAAAAAATTAATCACATTGCCTTTTCTTTTTCTTTTCATATAATTTCTTCAAAGATCAAATTCTCTTAGTAACTCAAATTCTTCCATTTTTAAAACTAACAGACAATTTTTCAAGGATACACGTAATAAATAAATCTTTAATGAATTCAGCCTGGGTTTGGAATAGACAAATCTTCCAGGAAAGTTTTTACTATTGAAATTACCATTTATTTTGTAAGCAAAGACCAAAGGATACCTAGCAATATAAAATTATAGAAATTTTAGCTGTCAGAAAAAAATGGAGGCCAAATCATATAGACTTTATAAAGATTTACTTCTATTTCCTCAAGTCTTCTCATTCAGTTTACTCAGTTGAATTGAAAAGACACATTTCACTGAAACAGATATATATGTTATACATTTTTTGGATAAAGAGTAAATTACTTCTGAGTAACACCTGTTTTCCTGGGCGCTTTCAAATTAAAAATTATTTAAAGGCCAGGTGCGGTGGCTCCCACCTATAATCCTAGCATTCTGGAAGGCCGAGGCGGGTGGATTGTTTGCGCTCAGGAGTTGTAGACCAGCCTGAGCAAGAGCAAGACCCTGTCTCTACTAAAAAAAAAAAAAAAGAAAAAAAAAAGGACACTGTGATAGGTGTCTGTAGTCCCAGCTACTTGGGAGGCTGAGGCAAGAAGATCGCTTGAGCCCAAGAGTTTGAGGTTGCTGTGAGCTATAATACCACAGCACTTGATCAGGGGGACATAGTGGGACTCTGTCTCAAAAAATAATTTTAATAATTAAAATTATTTAAAAACAATGTAGGCTTTTACTGCTTAAGAAAGTAAAACAGATTTTTACATATAGATTATTAATGAAGAAACCCTGGCAGACATGGGTTATTAGCTATAAATATCCAAAGAGTAATCATCCTACACTCACATTTGTAAGTCAGAGAGCAAGCAGAAAGGACACTTCACTACATGTAGGGGGCTAGAATTTCTGGCTGCAGACTGAATGATGAATGGAGGACCAGTAGGGGTCTGATGGATGCTGGTTTCAAAGAGTGATATTCAATCACTTGCCTTCCAGTAAATTCTTACTACCTGACAAACTACCTGGGATGCTTGGTTGATGTTAATACATTTTATTCCAGTAACTTCATAAATAAAACAAATGTGTACCTAATATATAATTATAGTTTTACAAATCATCATGTTGAATATATATTTATTATGTTAAATTAAAAACTGGGCATTTTATGATAAATATGAAATTCAGTGATCATAGTTTGAAACTGTAATATTATTTTTCACTTTAAAAAGCTATGTTTAGGGTGCAATTATTCTTAATTTGAAACACATTTCTCTGAATATCTTCAATGTCTAAACACAACTATTCACATTACTAATTTTTACTCTTTAATGTATGCATTGAATTTATAAGTACTTTGATTTGGGTGCTTTTTAATATTTTTAGCAAAACAAAATTATTTTAAAATGATTACTTCAAGCTATAAATTATCTACCTTTGAGATAGTCTCAGAAATAGTCATTCAGCATAAGGGTAATTACTTCTTCTGAACCCTACCCTAATGCTCTATAATTCAAAATAATATGTTTCTGAGCATCTAAATGAATTGTAAAGGCCTGTATTCTTAATTGCTTTTCCTCTCTGTTTTCAGGGATCGTTGGTCAATTAAAGTGTTTTGGCTATGTTTTCTAATGAGGCAAGAAATTAAAGAGTTCAGACAGAAGCATATATAAACACAACACGCATAGTCCATCTGCTAAGGCAAAACCAGAGCAGTCCTTCTAGCAACTGAGTCCAAGGCCTGGCTTCTCTGGAGAATGGACTCATTAGTATAATGTAGACATTAATATTAATGTGATGATAAACTCCATTATCTGGAGAAGGAAGGAACATTCAGATGTCATCTGGCTCTTGTTTACACTATTTCACAGACTGAATTTGTAAGTATTTCTAAGAGAAAAATTCATCTCTTTCTCCTAACATCCATTTAAATATTTAATTACCTATCTCTTTGGTATAACTTCAACTTATTTTGTTTTGTTACCCTATTATGGAAACAGAGGGCACTTAATGAATATTTCCTGCTGTGGGAAATCAGTCATGGAGTTGATAAGACTGTTACCTACTGGGCTTTAGGTCAAATAACTAACTAACTCTTACTCACTGACTTGGTAATCTGCTTTGGAAATCACTATTTGGTTCTCTTATTCCAGGGGCTTTTCTGTATGTCTCTTAAATGTAGAAATTAAAATTAAATACAATTTTCTCTTATGGAGTAGAAATATTTTAATTCCCTGTGATATTTTAATAATTATTTTGTAGTTTTATTTTGTGTTTTGTTATGACCTAAAGATAGTTACTACTTCATTATTGCCTTTGTCATCATGTTGCTAAAGATAGCAACATTTCTTGACCTTGCTAGTTCTTTCATTAGATCCATGCAAGATCTAGTCATCTGGTTAAGGACTTTAAGCAGATACAAATATGAACCCAAGAAACTGTATTACTATTATTGTTGGTCATACAAAAACTGTTTTATTTCCTTAAGTGAATGACCCACAAGGATGTGAAATAACTAAAAGAAACCGTTTTTGTACACTGTACATCCTTAGTATTTTTATGTGTATATGATAGGGATGCACATTATTTTCTTTCATACAGATAGCTTAAATAAAGCACTATGTCAATCTGCAAAAAAAAAATTATTATGGGTAAAGATGATAGATTAAACACATTCATCTGTTGTAACTACATCCTGAATCCCTGTAAAATAAGAGTAAGATATTGCTTTTTTTGTTAATGTTGTTAGAGAATAATTCTGTTGCTTAAATTCATAGATAAATTTATGCAACTAAGGCAGAGGCCATGGATGGCGTATACTTCCAGGTGGGAGGAAGAACTTGCTTGTTCTTGTCATAGCACCAAGCCACGCCATGGAGTCGGCCCTCTGTTAGAATCAGACAGAGTTTAGCATCCTATCCTTCCTATTCCTCTCTGGATGCTTCCCACAGCGACTGCTTTCTTATTTGAATGGTGAGACAGTCAGGAAGATCAGGAGCAAGTCCTTTAGACTTGAGGGTTCTCAAGATTTTATTGCCTGTCACAAAATGTGCTTGAGCAATGCCATGTGAGTCACTCAGGATCATGCCCATCTGTGAGGGAATCCAGCCCTTCTTGGCCAGTTTGTAAATTGGCTCCTTCAAGTTGTCAACTTCGGCCAAGTAGGAATGCTGCGGTGATAGGGCAAAGCCAATGGGCCAGGCCCTTCGAGGAGCAAGCATGTGACCCACAATGGCAGCGGTCAGACAGCAGAAAGAGCAAGTGAGATGTTCTCAAAGACATAAAACCACAAGAATAGGGAGAATAAGAAAGCAGACACAAGTAACAAAATTTTTTTTTTTTAAGAAACAGAGTCTCGGCAAGATGGCTGACTGGAAGCAGCTTCCAACAAAGGCTCCTGACCAAAAGGAAAGATAACCTTCAGAAACTGCCCAATTGAGCTGAAGACTGAGAGCCCAGCCGAGAGAGAGAGAGAAGTGATAGCCGCAGGTCACCTCTGAGGAAAGCTGCGACGTCCAGAAACCAAGCTTCAAGCAGAAAAACTGAACTAAATTTTTGTGCCATTCTGAACTTCCAGGACACCCTTCCCCCCTTACCTGACACACCAGAAGCTTGACCTCTGCTGAAACTGAGGGAGGAGGACTTGAGCAGCACCCACTCTCCCTATCTGCCTAATCAGGTGGTCCGCCAGGTAAGAGACTTGGGGCCCCACCGAGTCCCAGCAAGCCCCCAGGCCAGGGATGCTGCCGAGACCCCCACACGGCTGTGATCTGTGCCCCACTGGGCCTCAGCCTGCCACCTGCAGTGGCCAGGAACTCCACCGGGACCCCCACCAGGCCTTGGCCCATGCCACCCGCAGCCAGGAACTCTGCTGGGACTTCTGCACCCTTTGATTTGGACCCCACAGGGCCTTAGTCAGCCGCCAGCAGCAGCCAGGAAGTCTGCAGGGACTCTCCTGTGGTGCCAATCTGTGCCTTGCCAGGCCTCAGCCCGCCACCCACCGAGACCCCTGCCCATCCATGCCCCAGGCCCACCACCTGGAACAGCAGCTAGGAACTCCACACCACTGGGACCCCTGCACGGCCCCAAATGGCACCCCGCTGGGCCTTGACCCACTGCCAACAGAAGCCGGGAAGTCCACTGGGACTCCCTCCCAGGGCGATCTGTGCCCTGCCCAGCCTCGGCCTGCCACCCGCTGGGACCCCCATGGCTCTGATCCACAACCTCTGGGACTCGGCCCTCTGCTTGCAGCAGCCAGGGACTCTGCTGGACCTTGGCTCACCACCTGGCCTGCTGTGGCCAGGGACCCCACTGGGACCCCTATGCCAGGCCTTCGCCTGCTGCCCACACCAGCCAGGGGCTCTTCCAGGAACCTGCCAGGCCTCCGCCTGCCTGCCCGGGCCATGAACTTTGGGACCCACGCAACCCGCCTCCTCCCCTACCCTCTCTGCCTCCACACCGACCAGCCGAACTGGCCAGAAACCTAGGAGGCTGTGCAACCCGTGCCCTCCCTACAGAGCCCTACTCCCAGCCAGAGACTGCTGGAGGCACAGGCTCCCATTGAAGGCCACTGGGTGCCCCATCCCACGCCCTGCTGCTTGATCCAGGAGTGCCACACTCCGGAGCTGCTCCTGCAGCCAGAACTCCCTGGGTGGGGCAGTCCCAGAGGAGCTACACAGGGTCACTCCCAACAAAGATCTAGTAACAACAGAGTGATGCTGCTGGGGTCTGATCTGGGAGAGACACGTCCCCAACTCTGAGGACAGTCATAGGCAACAGTGAAAAATAATCATGAAGTGGAATCAACAGAAAAACTCTGGCAATATGAATAATCAGAGTAGATCAACTCCCCCAAGGAATGACAAGGTAGATACAGCACAAGATCCCTTGCATAAGCAAATGGCTGAGATGTCAGAAGTTGAATTCAGAGTCTGGATAGCAACTAAGATCAGTGCAATGGAGGAAAAGATGGAATTAGAATTTCAAGCAGTAATCCAAAAGACGACCCAAAAGAT
>CAUYRH010031294.1:0-25143 GCA_963574655.1 Perodicticus potto
GTGGCGGGCGCCTGTAGTTCCAGCTACTTGGGAGGCGGAGGCAGGAGACTCGCTTGAGCCCAGGAATTGGAGGTTGCTGTGAGCTGTGATGCCATAGCACTCTATTCAGGGTGACAGCTTGAGGCTCTGTCTCAAAAAAAATAAAAAAAAAATTAAAACATCTGGATTTAACTGTATGCATTATTTATTTTAAATCAAGAGACATCCATATGAATCATATTTTGCCATTTAGTAGTTTTTATTTTAATTTGGAAGCTACTTTTCTTTGTAGGAAACCATTTTAAGATTTAATTCTATAAACACTAAAGTTTATGAAAATGCAAAACATAAGAAATGAAATACTTTGAAATCTCTCTCTCTCTCTCTTTTTTTTAAGATAGAGTCTCACTCAGTCACCCTGGGGTTCAGTGCCATGGCATTATACCTCACAGCAACCTCAAACTCCTGGACTCCCATGATTCTCTTGCTTCAGCCTCCTGAGTAGCTGGGACTACAGGCGCCCACCACAACACTGGCTATTATATTTGCAGTTTTTGACCAGGGCCGGGTTTGAAACCGCAACCTCCGGTATATGGGGCTGGTGCCCTACTCCTTTGAGCCACAGCCGCCGCCCCCTACACTGGCTATTTTTTAAAGATGAGGTCTTGCTATTGCTCAGGTCGGTCTCAAACTCATGAGGTCAAGCAATCCAGCTGGCTCTGCCTCCCTGAGTTCTAGGATTACAGGTGTGAGCCACCGCAGCCATCTTCAAACCTTGATAACTAAAATGACAAGTGATATCATAGTTTGTATTTCTACTTTATCTCATACTCAGAAGTGTTTTTAGAAATGAGTAATATATTTAACACTTCATTGGTTTGGGCATAACCCATTAAAGGAACTCTAATGTTCCAGGCTTTACATATCCTAATAAGATATCGGTCTTCATGTAAATAGTAATTGTCTTAGGAATAGTACAGCCTTTTATTTATTATTTATTTATTTATTTATTTGAGACTCAAAGTCTCATTCTGTCGCCCTGGGTAGAGTGCCGTGGCATCATAGTTCACGGCAATCTCAAACTCCTGGGCTCAATTGATCTTTTTGCCTTATCCTCCCAAGTAGCTGGGACAACAGGCCCCCGTCACCAAGCCTGCCTAGATTTTCTATTTTTTTTTTTAGTAGCATCGAGGTCTCGGTCTTGCACAGGCTGGTCTCCACCTAACTTCTGAGCTCAAGCAATCCACCCACCTTAGGCTTCCAAAGTGCTAGGATTATAGACATGAGCCACTATATCCAACTCTTTAAATCTCAAAACTCTCTAGAAACAATTATTGACGTATAAAAATGAAAAACAAATTTGAGAATTTAAATACACTCTTTCATATCTCAAGGTTCCCTTGCCAAAAAGGAAGACAAATACTGTATGCTTCCAGAATTATCATCTTTAATTTTATCTCTCATTTTGACTCTCAAAAGTAAAATTCTTACACATCCAAACAAGGAAATAAGATTACTAAATGCTTAGGAAAACTGGAGTTAGTTGGTAACAATATTTGACAAAGGAATGAAAAGGGAAGGATGTCAAACATTTCCATCAGCTCAGATAAAAAACCACCGTCACCTACAGTTTGCAAGGAAAACTAACATTCAGAAGCTGAAACACATTCCCAATCCTGGGGGCCAGACTCTTGCTGCAAAAATATAGTCATTAGGGTAGGACAGTCCCTGTGATCAAGGGCAGGGGGACCTGAGGAGCCCTAGGAATGAGCTCTGGAGGCGCTCCATCTTCACAAGGTAGAAATACTCAGCCCCCCATGCCTTCAATCCCCACCCACAAGGAAACTCTCAGCAGGACTCAGTTTAAGTTCTGACCCCCCAGACTTAAACTCATCCCTTTTTCTAGGAGGCAGCACCCAGAGGAGTCTTTCTTTTAAAGAAAGACTCAGTCCTTTTTCTGAACATCATAGAATTTTTGAGTTTGCACCATTTGCACTATTAACCCCTCCAACTCTGTAAATGCCAAACCAAACCTGCTGACACAAAACAATGGCCCAAGACAATGGCAATTATAACCTCAGAAAGGGCATCACCCTAGGCCTGCGTGGTGGCTCACACCTGTAATTCTAGCACTCTTGGAAGGCAAGGCTGGTGAACTCAGGAGTCTGAGACCAGCCCGATCAACAGTGAGACCCTGTCTCTAAAAAATGGATGGGCGTTGTGGCAGGTGCCTGTAGTCCCAGCTACTTGGGAGGCTGAGGCAAGAGAATCGCTTGTGCCCAAGAGTTTGAGGTTGCTGTGAGCTATGATGCAAGGGCACTCTACTGAGAGTGACAAAGTGAGACTCTATCTCAAAAAAAATGAAAGAAAGAAAGAGCATCATCCCCAACTACGCCTGCATGTGGATCCCAGCTTCCTAATGCTCAGCTTTCTCCAGTATAACCAGCTGCTTCTGCAGATGACTTGAGAGGCTCAGACATCTGCAAGGGGAGGCTCCACAGGAAGAACCAGCTTCATCATCTTCCCTTTGGAGACTCCCCTTTGGCTTTTTTGTTTTTTTGAGACAGCATTGTAGCCTGCCACAAAGCCCGGCTATTTTTTTGTTGCAGTTTGGCCAGGGCTGGGTTCGAACCTGCCACCTTCGGTATATGGGGCCGGCACTCTACCCACTGAGCCACAGGCCCCCTTTGGCTTTAACTTGAGTCTCTGGTCCCAAAGCCCTGCTCCCCACTCCGTGTTATTCACTCACACTGGGTCCCCTTGGATATTTTATTTTATTTTATTTTATTTATTTTTGTAAAGACAGAGTCTCACTTTATCGCCCTCGGTAGAGTGCTGTGGCATCCACACAGCTCACAGCAACCTCCAGCTCTTGGGCTTAGGCGATTCTCTTGCCTCAGCCTCCCGAGTGGCTGGGACTATAGGCGTCCGCCACAACGCCCAGCTATTTTTTTGTTTTGCAGTTTGGCTGAGGCCGGGTTTGAACCCGCCACCTTCGGTATATGGGGCAGGTGCCCTACTCGATGAGCCACAGGCGCCGCCCCACCCCTTGGATATTTTAAATGAGACAAACTCAGTGTCTGAAGAATCCAGTAAATCACTCAAACCCAGTGTTTGACGGAAGAGAAGAAACAAAGAAGGGAAGAAAATTTAAGTGATTTTATAGCTCAGAAAGGAAACCCACAAGTATCTATTCCTTTCAGAAAATAAAGCTATCACTCATTTATTTCCATGATAACAAAATGTTTTGTAAACAATCAGATTTCAAACAAAATGCTTTGTAAATAATCAGATTTCAAAACTTCTAGGTGGTACAAATTTCATGACATAGAATTTTGCTTTCATCTCTTAAGTCCAGATAAGAGAGAACAGAATTACCTATTTACACAAATTCTCCACCCTGCAAAAGAATAACTGAGTTTAGTGAGTTTCTGCAATTCACCCATTTATATACCAAACATTTTTTTTCTTGTAGAAATGTATTCATTTGGGGGGCATTGTAATAGAAGAGAAATTTATTCTATAAGTTTCCCTTCTCAAGGCTAGGCCCTGGAATCCCATTTGTCATCACAGAGAGGAACACAGCAGAGTTGAGAAACTTAACTACCTGGGCAAAAGGGACAACAGAGGAAAAAAATCACAGAAGAATTTTTAACAAATGCAATGTAAAACTGAAATTTTATTTTTTTGTGAAATTCATCTCATTTGCCTCTTAGGAAACATTTTATCATTCACTCTATTCATTATATATATGTATGTTACATTTACTCGAAAAAATGATCTGAGGCTCCAGTAACTAAATAAGTCTTTTGAAGGGGACAAAGCAAGGGCGGGGGGAAGGGCTGAGCAGGACACAGATCTGTGTGACTCAAGAGTCAAATTAGGCTATCCAACCACTTGGGGTGCCCCTCTCCACCCGTTCCTGAAGCGCTCCCCTAGCACTGTCTCAGACACTGGCTTGTAACCCTGCTGTGTGACTACAGTGCTTTTTGCTTTGTGGATGGTGGTACCACCTCACTGGGGTGATCCCCAACTGTGAGAATCTGAGGGGCAGGAGTCGTTTCTGTCATTCCCTCTCAGTGCCAGTGCCCGACAACTAATGCCTCTTCAAGAAATGAAAACCAAGGCTGGGGGAAGGAACTCTGCAGTGTCCTGGGAATCAGATGAAGACAGAGCCTGCAACCCAGGATTCCCAGCAACTCCCCGAGAGGGCCCATAGAACAGATGGCCCAATACACAAAGAGAATGCTAGGTGAAAATGAGGCTTATGCTGCCACAAGTCAAGGGACTACCGGAAGCCAGGTGAGAACTAACAGATCCCCCTCCCTAGCATCTTCAGAGGGAGCATGGTTTTGTCAACATCTTTGTTTTTGGACTTCTGGCTTTTTTGGACAAAAAGTTTCCATTGTCCTAATCCACCAGTCTTTGTATTTTGTTAGGCAGCCCTAGGAAAATAATACAGTCAGTATAAAACTGATTTGAAAACACAGTAAATAGGATAATTCTAAGAAATATCTTGGGTTCTGCACAGTGCCTCATCTTTAATCCTAGCACTTTGGGAGGCCAAGATGGGTGGATTGCCCTGAGCTCACAGGTTTCTAGGCCCTGGAATCCCATTTGTCATCACAGAGAGGAACACAGCAGAGTTGAGAAACTTGACTGGTCTGACTCAACCTGAGTCAGACCAAGACCCCATCTCTAAAAATAGCTCAGCGTTGTGGCAGGCACCTGTAGTCCCAGCTACTTGGGAGGCTGAGGCAAGAGGATTGCTTTAGCCTAAGAGTTTGAGGTTGCTGTGAACTATGATGCCTTGGCACTCTACCCAGGTAACCAAGTGAGACTCTGTCTTTAAAAAAAAAAGAAAGGTATATCCTTACATTTTCTTTCTTTTTTTTTTGTAGAGACAGAGTCTCACTTTATCTTCCTCAGTAGAGTGCCATGACATCACAGCTCACAGCAAACTCCAACTACTGGGCTTAGGCGATTATCTTGCCTCAGCCTCCCAAGTAGCTGGAACTACAGGTGCCCACTATAACGCCCAGATATTTTTTTGTTGCGGTTTGGCCAGGGTTTGAACCTGCCACCCTCCATATATAGGGCCGGTGCCTTACCTATTGAGCCATAGGCGCCACCCTATCCTTACATTTTCCTTGAAAAAAATTATCTTTAATTGAGACACAAACATAATAATTAATAATTAAACCCATATCAAGGAACTGCATTCTGTATTCAGCTTTGAGTGACATAATTCTTTCTAAATATAATATATGAGGAAGTTATTTATTCTCACAAAGGACTGGGTAAGCACACCTAGAAGTGCAAAAGGATAACAAAGTTCATTGTGTGGTTTTCTTGTTTTCCTGCAAAATTGTAGTCTTCTGATGGAACCAGGATCACAGAGCCACTAGAAGTATGAAGAGAATAAGGTGTTCACTAACAAATTAGACCTCACACAACTATATTAAGATATAGGGAATAGTGAAGACAGCCAACCACAGACCACCTAGACTTGTGAGCCAAAAGAAAGTTCGAAGTTATTATTCAGGAAACAGCAAAAAAATTCCTAATATGGTTTTCTTTTAGAATCACTGAATAAGTGCTTCTGACCTGATGCTGCTCTACCTTTACCTATTACTGATTATACCAATCAGATTTGTGTTTTCCAGAAATGTCATCAAGCCACACACAATAAAGATGGTTCCAGTCCATGAACCCCTGTATCAAACTGTCCCTCCGGAGAAACCCTAACTGCCCCCTTCTATCATCGCCTGATTCAGCAGGAAGCAGTTAGATCGAGTCTTTGCCCCTTTTCCCTAACAGCAGTTGGGGTTTCTACTCGGACAGGGAGAATTTATGCGGGACATTTGGTGCCCTGGCCAGCTCAGCGGAGCTGGTGGACCTGCCACCTCCTCCTTGGTGGTCATTGCTGCGGCAGCCAGCTGAAAAACCAGTGGGCTCGATGACTGGCAAGGAGGGGGACCTCCAACCCCCACCGGAGGCTCCAATAGCCAAAAAGGCCGGACAACTGCTGAGGAGACTCCTGTGCCTTGGTGTCTTCTTCACTTTGCACTTGGGACTAAATGTGGAACCCCCATTTCCTATGCCTAGGTCAGTTTCATGTGAATTTCCTGGGCCTCAATTCCATGAATGGACTGTGTCCATTCATTGACGCATTCATTCACTTTGCCCTGGAGGGGACTGTGTTCGTTCATTGATACATTCATTCACCTTGCAAAAAATAAATAAATAAATGAATAAAGACCAAAAAAAAGAAAGAAATTTCCAAGTAGGGATAAGAGCCCTCAGAAGAGAGATTGTGGACCTTATAGGGCAGTGATGACTTAGAGGATGCTGTTCCTGTCCCCAGAGCTGAGGAGCTACTCTTGATGCTGCTACAGCCTCACTTTGGCTGTCTGGGGAAACAGTTCCAGATCCAGAAAGGGTTTTTTTTTTGTGTGAGTCCTGTGTCTAAGCAGAGGCATTCCCAAATAGCATTCTCCTTTCCCTTTGGAAATGCACATTCCAAAGAAACCTCTCTTTGAAGCTAGTGTAGAAGCAGATTAATCTATGTAGTTGCCTTCTACTTTGGGCAGCTCTTTGAGATGTCCTAAAGTTAGAAAAGTCAGATTGCTTCCTGCCCCCCACAGCTTTTTTCTGGTCATGTCTTTCTCCTCTATCTTCCTCTGTGCTCCCTAATACCTGGACCCTCTCCCCTCCTTCCTTGACCATGTTCTCTGGAAAGAATCTGGTGGTAGCTGATTATATTTCAGAGAGAATAGGTTAAGTCCACAGATCTCTAGAAACTTGTGTCAGAATCATGACCTGAGTCTCTGTTCCCACTGCATGCTTTCCTCACCATCCCAGGCTGCATTTCTTCCCAGCCAGTGATCCTCAGCACAGCTCCCCCAGGAGGATGGGTCTTCTCACCTGGTGCCTTGTGCACAGCCCACACCCAGCTGGAGGTCGGAGATAAAGAGGTCCCCTGAAGGCACTCAGGGCTCCAGATGCTGTGGGAGGACCTGGCCTAGCCCAAAGCCTCTGATTCTGGTGTCCTCCTGGCAGGCAAACAAAGATAGTGAGAGGGACAATAGCAGCAGCAGCAACAGCAGTGAATGTGATAAGAGGCACCAGCCTGTAGTCTTGGACTTAGTGTACTGGGAAAATCCAGGGAAACTCAGTCCTAGAGGGTAAAAGAACTTGCCAGAGATCATGTCAGGTGTCAGAGCACAGCTAGGTTGGGCCCCAGCACTGCTAAATCCAAGGATGGAAGTGAACTGAATGGGGAGGGGCAAAGGATGAGTTCTGGCTAACAGCCTGGTGTCACTGTGGGTGGCTGGAAGGAAAGCTCAGTGTCACACGGGTCATCAGAGCAGGGCCAGGTCTCAAACCAGTGTCCCTAGACTCCCAGCATGGTGCTCCTTCCACTGTCCTAATCAGCCTGACTCCCTGACCTGGAGCCTGAAGTCTCTGTTCCCAGAAGGAAGCTTTGGAGCTCTCTAAAGAAACAAAACAGACACTGTGGAATGAAGTTGTGGGAAGGCAGGAAATAACATGGGCTGCAGGGAGATGGAAAGTTCTCTGGCTGGGAACTGAAGCTGGGTCCTGAGAATTCTTCAGGAGAATGCCAGAGACATTGAGGACTGAAAACTGAATTCTGAAGATATTCAGGGTGTGAGGACACAGAGAGGGAGGCCAGGGCCTGGGACTTACAACCTCTTTGGGGGCTTCTTACTTGCCCTGGTCACATAACCTCTGCCAGTTCCCTTCTGGGTCATCTTTGTGGCAAGGCCTGACTTTTCTTCTTGTCACACAGAACCAGGAAGTTATCACTAAGATAGAGCAGAAGAAAGACTTCAATTCTCTACAAGCCCCAGTGGACAGGGTTACCTGAGCCCTGGAGGGATTGGAGAAAGGACATTAGGGGAGAGGGAATGAGGGAGGAATGGTTACACAGTAAAACCATCTATGTACACCAGTCAAGCCTTTTGTATTCGTCTTTGTTTTGTGGTTTCATTTAGATCATTTTTTGATGGCACACGTCCCAACCTAATATTTATTGAGCACTTCCTGTGTGACAGTCATGATACTCAGAGCTTTACTACCAGTTATTTAATGCAAGCCTCACAACAACCAATAGGTCTGTAGTATCATCATTCTGAATTATAGGTTTAGAGAACATAAGACAAAGTCACACAGTTGAGGGTAGGGGAGAGAAGAGGAGAGCCCCAGACATGGCTGTTTGGCTGCGTTGACTGCCCACATTCCCACCAGGATTTGCTAAAGGTCTGGTGTGTTGGGCTCAGGGCCCTCCACTACAGGCAGGTGATTCTCAGCCTTCATCTTACAGCTGCAGGGGAAGATCATGGTGGTGGTGGTGGTGGTACTTCAGATTTGGCGTGTCTGAAGCTGGTTATAGGAACCCAAGTGTTCTGAATGGCTAACTTGACTCCTCTGACTCCCTTCCCTCTGCCCCATCAACCCAACATAAATGAGCTCTAACTGGGTCAGAATCCTCTGGCATAAACAGAACGGAGTGTAGGGTAGAAAGACACTGGCTGGCCCAGGGGTGGGAGATGGGGTCTGGTTCCCGGTCTTGCCCTGAGCAGATGGGAGACCTGGAGCGCATCTCTTACTGCCTTTGGGCTTTTAGTTTCTGTACCTATAACCCTGGAAATAAAAACTAGAAATAAAACTGTTCAGGATTCCAGGGCATTTGGCTCCACCTTCTGGACAATATGGATCACTGCAGCTTTTTGCAGTGTTGCTTCCCAGGGTGACCATCAGAGAATTTGGAGGTGTCTAGGAAATTTCTGGCCAATGTGTGGGGTTGTAGGTGGGATGGAGGAGAACCAGAGTTGTCCTGAGAGCCCAGGCAGTCGCTGTGGTCTCTGGGTTGCATTGATGTTTACTATCTGTCCCTCTGCTTCTAGCAGCTGAGTGGAGATGCAGGGAGGTAGCCAGTGATGAAGTACCAATTCCAGATGAGGGAGGGACATTGGAGATCGGGTAAGTTAACTACCTAAATGGACTTATGGGGAAACGGAGGCCTCTGGAGAAAAAAGGAAGTGCTCCAGGTCACACACGTAGGTTCCAGGTGTCCCGTCACCCAAAGCCATGCTGTCCTTCCTTCTGCCTTGCTTCTTCCTCCCTCTCCAAGACTTCCACCCCAGACGATCACCTGTCATCCTTGCTCCTGAGACAGAACCACCTGCATAATAAGCACACTGCTTCATCTATTTGCTGCCAAGGCAACCTCCCCACCCTTGGTCTCAACTCTAGTCTTGCCCAGGTGGGGTGGTCCCTCCATCTCTCTGACCAGAGCTTTCTTGGAGGAATGGAAGTGTGGAAGGAAGAAGGAGGTAAAGAACTGCACTCTCCTCCAGCTGTGCCTTTTTCATTTCTGAGCTCTGTTCCTCGTCTGATATACAGGCAATCAGCTCCATGATATAACTGAGAATATTAAATGGATTGGTGGTATGAAGGTGCTTTGTGAATTCTTGAGTTCTTTTTAAAAGTATTAAGTTCCTAGACTTGTCTGGGTTCTTTCCCAGCTGAATAGGACCCCACAAGCTAATTGGGACTAAATAGTCCGATGCTATGGAGTCTCTGGAGGGCGGGGAAGAGGGCTGGAGAAATTGGGATGTCCCCAATGAGGGGCAGGACTCTGTCTTTCAGCGTGGAAAGTATCTTGGAGCCACTCCTATTGACCAGGAATCCAGCCTTTAAAAGCCCAGGAGCAGTAATGAGAGAGGCAGAGGAGGATCAGCTTGACCTAGTGTCCTCCCTCCCTTGTCTGGAGATGAAATCCATGGCTTCTAGTTTGTAGAGTGAAGCCCAGAGATTGAAAATAGTTTCTACTTGAATCTTGGGCTTCCAGTGCAATTTTGATTCTGTTTGAACTTCAGAATGTTGAAAAAATAGAGGGTGAGACTAGCTCTGTCTTTCCTATATCCCCCAAAGGTGGGGAAATCACTATTTTACACTGGAAGCTCAGTTCCTCGTAAGGCATCTCTAACCCTTTGGACAGTCCCACACAGCATTTCTTGAGGGTGGGTCCGAGACCACTTAGAGTCATTGGGGCTTACTTGCTGAATAAGACCATCTGGGACAGGCCTGGGAGTCTGCATGTAAAACAGCCTACATGGACAGGGCACATTGAACTTCAGGAACTATTAATCCACCTTGGGGCATCTCAGGAATGACAGCCCCTGCCCTGGAGACAGCTCTACAATTGTCTTTCACAGGTTCAATGAGTTTCTCTTTTTTCAGCATTCTGCTCCTTTGTTAGTTTCAGTGTTCTTCTCTATTTTCCCCAGTCTTCGTCCATGTTTTGTACTAGGACATCATAGAATTTGGGGGCTAGAAGTGAGTGTTCTTTTTTCTTTTCTTTTCTTTTTTTTTCCCCTTGAGACAAAGTCTCATGCTGTTGCCCTGGATAGAGTGCTAGCATCACAGCTCACAGCAACCTCTAACTCCTGGGCTTAAGAGATTCTCTTGCCTCAGCCTCCCAAGTAGCTGGGACTACAGGCGCCTGCCACAACACCTGGCTATTTTTTTTTGGTTGTAGTTGTCATTGTTGTTTGACAGGCCTGGGCTGGATTCAAATCTGCCAGCTCTGGTGTATGTGGCTGGCACCTTACCCGCTAAGCTACAGGTGCTGAGCCAAGAAGTGAGTGTTCTTAGTTGTACTCCTGGCCCAACACCTCATTTTATTGCTGGGTATTTGAGAACCAGAGCAAAGTCTTTTACCCCAGGGCACCCAGTGATAATTTGAGATCAAATCACCTGACTTCTAATTGAGGCTGTTTCCACTAGGTAGTTCTGAGTGAATGTCCATCCCAGACTCCTTCTTAGATGAAAGAATGGACTCTTGATGTTGTCTCAGTGTCAAATGACTCTGGTTGAAACTGTTGGACCAGGAGTCATGTGACTCTGACTGAGTTGGGTCAGTTAGCTTTCCTCTTAAAAGAGTTATCATTGGGCCCTGGAGCTAAGAGGTCAAGTGGACTCCAGGGTTGAGGAGACAAATTTTGGACTATGTATGCTGAGGAAGAGGCAGACAGATACCTGCACAGTACAGAGCAGACAGGGGAGACTATACAATGAGATGAGAGAGGGAGAGAGAGACAGAAGGACAAAGACACATTTAGAGAGAGGAAGATACATAGACAGAGGGAGACAAATACACACACACAGAAACACAGAGGCAGAGAGAAATACACATTCAGGAAGAGAAGACAGAAACACATAGACACAGGGAGACAACTACAGAAACATAGACACACAGAGGAGAGAGAGACGGAAACACACATACAGCTTGGAATAAGGATCAGAAAGAGATGTAAGACCGAGACAGAAATAGAGAAAACACATTCACACACAACGGGGGAGAGACAGAGACACACACAAAGACACAGAGGGAGAGAGAGACTGGAGTAGAGAATCCAGATTGACACAAGAGACAGAGATAATGAAAGAGAAAAAGTCAGAGAGAAAGAGGCAGAGCCCCTGCCCTGGCACTGGGTATTTTTCCAGTTTTTCCCAAGGTCTAGCTGACCTTCCTGCCCTTGCCTTCCCCGTAGTGAGCCTCAATGAGCTTCTGTCTCTTGCAAAGATATAGTTCTCAATCAATTTGGCCCTGGAGGGGTTTGGGGGAGGCCCTCACAGATGCACTGGGGAAGCAAATGTTGCAAGCTGGGGAGGCAAATGCTTCGTTCTGCTCAACAGACCATCTGTCACTTACTACCTCCAGAAGAGGAGATGGCTCTATTACTCCATAAGACATCAGCAAAGCCGCCAAAGTCCCAGTGGTCGGTTCGGTCTCTTGTAGTCAGCAATCTTGGAGCACACTCCCTGCTTGCTTCTAGGTGACTATGCCTGGGCTGTGCTCCTCGGCACCTGCAGGTCTCTGTGGGCTGATGCTCTGGCCTCCCAGGACTGTGTGTGCCTGGCCAAGTTCACCTGCACACTCTCAGTGACCCTGCCCCCTGCAAGAATCCTGCCCTTTTCATACTATCCTGGGACCTATTGTCTCTCTTCTGTCCTTGGTACCTCGATCCCCAACATTTTTGGGGACCAGTTTCATGGAAGACAATTTTCCACAGTCTGGGAGTAGGAGATGGTTTAGGAATGATTAAAACCCGTTATGCTTATTGTGTACTTAATTTTTATTATCATTATGTTGTAATATACGAAGTGTCCCCAAAGTTACCCCTAACATTGCCATACATAGGGAAATGAGAAATTGTAGCTAAATGCACCTTTACATACAAAATATTCATTACAAAATTTTATAAAATATTCTTTTTTTTTTCTGAGACAGAGCCTCAAGCTGTCACCCTGGATAGTGTGCCGTGGCATCACAGCTCACAGCAACCCCCAATTCCCGGGCTCAAGAGAGTCTCCTGCCTCTGCCTCCCGGCCATTTCTTGGCTACAGCCATCATTGTTGCTTGGCGGGCCTGGGCTGGATTCAAACCCACCAGCTGAGGTGTACGTGGCTGGCGCCCTAGCCCGTTGAGCCACAGGCGCCGAGCCTAAAATATTCTTTACATGTTGACCCGTTCTTTGTAAAGGTTAAGGAACCTAAAGGAAAAAAGTTAAGGAACTTAAAAAAAAAGTTAAGGAACTTGTTGAAGGTCAAAGCTTTAGTAAATGACAGAGGACAAAGACTTCATGGTTCCTTTCCTTCCCACTCCACTAGCTAGTACCTAGAAGTCCACCATCAGACTTTTGTCCTTTTATCTTAAAGCTGTAATTCCTACAAAATGCTTACTTTTTGGCATATGAAGAGGTGAGGAAGAATGAAGGGAAAGCCTCAGGGATCGTCACAGGTTACCTCCTTGAGAGCTAGATGTCTGAATAATCAGCTCCCTCCTATTATCTAAGGATGACCACTGGAGCACTAATTCCTTGGCCTGTTAAATAATTTTTACTAAAAGACAAAAAAGCTGTCACTTAAGTGTGGGAAACACTAAGTTAAACTATCATCTTTGTGGTGTGACTTCTCAGAGCCTTAACGTGCTATAGCACTCTGGCCCTGTGAGGAGGAGGGGAATGTACTGTATTCATCAAATTTGACCACAGGGCTCATTCTTACACACCCCTCTCAAAGTTAGTTCCCCTTGCGTGGAGCCTCTGGTGAGAGAACACTGCCTGCACCCACTGGAGTATGTCTGCGCTCACAAGGACACAGTGCTCTCAGGGCTTCCTGGGGACCCACACCCGGCCGATCCTCAGTGGGCATTTGGTGGCCTTGCCTGCTGAGTCACTTTGCAGGTAGATGAGTCTGATTGACCTGCCCCATCCACATTCTCCTGCCAGGATACCCTGTGCCTTTACAGGTCAAGGCCATGGGGAGCCAGCCCTTCCATCCTTGTTTGACCTCGTCTACTGACTCACTGACTGACTTACTCATCCTTTTAGAAAGTGTTATTAGCACCTGCGAAGTTCTAGACCCTGGAGGGAGCCCTGAGGGAAGCAGGACCTGCTCCCAGACTGGGATCTGTTTCAGTGGATCTAGGAAGGGGAGGGACAAAGGAGGATGCAACTGCAGGTGAGGAGAGAGCGCTTTCGGTTGTGTGACGAAGATAGGGTTTTGGAAAGACTCCCAGGGAAGGTCCATCAGTTCTGGGCCTGGAAAGGTGACCAAAGATGATGGGTGGAGTTTGATGTGAGGAGTGGGAGAATTCTCAAGACCAGAAATAGCAGTTGATCCCCTGACAAGTGCCCTGGTTCCCTTGGCATCCTTGGCCCCCTGCAGCAGTGGGGAGTGCTGGAGCCCACACTGCGGGCAGCTTCTGAGCCTCTCAGAGCCCACATATACCTGCTTCTTGGACCATGAGGATAAAGGGGAGGGGGTGCCCTCTTGTGCTATTTGCCTCTATGGCTAACCCTCCATAAATACGTGAGGGAGAAGCATTTGTGTCTGAGATTCCAGGAAGGCGGGGCCTGTGTTTGTCTTGTTCTCACTATATTCTCAACACCTGCCAGGGAACGCACAGACCTTCACTGTGTGAAAGGACGTTCATCCCCATCACTGAGCCCTTTTCTCCCCTCTCTTTTTGTTTATCCAGAGCCTTGTTTTGGCACATCCACGAACCTACTGAAGGATGCACTACTCTAGAAATCACTTTTTTTTGCACACAGAGCGCTTGAAGATCAAAAAGACTTAAAGATCCACAAGCCGGTTTTCATAGAAGCAAAAGAGTCCTGGGATGTCAGAGTTGCATGAGCATTGACAGGGCATGCTGATGTCCAGAAGGGTGACACGTCAGGCACAGGGCTAAACCAGGTGTGGAAGGAGCCTTCTATGCAAATATTTTCTAAGCAACACTGTAAATAATATAATTGTGTATAAGAAAGAGCACAGATTCTGGATTCCAGTTTGCTTCATGGCTGTATCCTATTTGCGGATTGTGTGAGTTTGGGTAGGGCTGATGACGTCTTTGATTTCTTCTCTAAGATTATTGTTTTAAATGACACCAGGCTGGTGAAGGTTCTGTATTAGTTAAGAAGCTGCCATCACAGGAGGGAAATGACCCCTCTGATAGTGTTCTGTTCCCTGGGATCCTTGACCGCAGGTCCTCGAGGATTTTTTATTTTCTTGTTTCACATTCTTTTCATGTTTCTCTGAAACCTGCCTCCCTAGTACACTCTCCACCTCCTTACACTGGGTTTTATTTTTCTCCTGAGCCTTTCTTTTTGACACTACAGCCTTCCAGTAACCTTAGGTGCATCACATTACTCTCTGAGACTTGGTTTCCACATGTACTATTCCTTCTTTGTTAGGGAGGTTTTGAAGATAAAATTAGACAGTGCACACATATGTATAGAATGTACAGGTGACCCTTGAACAACTCGAAGTGCATGGATCCACTCAGAATGTCTGTCTCTGCCACCCCTAACAGCAAGACCAACTCCATCTCTCTTCCCCCCTCAGCCTACTCAATGTGAAGACAATGAGAATAAAGACCCTTATGATGGTCAACTTACACATAGTGAGAAGTAAACATATTTTCTTTATGATTTTTTACTAATGTTTTCTTTTCTCAAACTTACTTTATTATAGGAATACAGTATATTCTACATATAACATACAAAACACTGATTGCTTACATTATTGGTAAGACTCTGGTCAGCAGTTAAGTTTTGGGGGATTTGAAAATTATACTTGGAGTTTTCAACTACTCAGGGTGTTGGTGCCCCTAACACCTTGTTGTTCAAGGGTTGACTATGCATATCTATGTACATGCACAGTGCATATAATATAGGTATATTTGGTTCATAGCACAGTACCAGATGATCTTCAAATGGCTGGTGTTTCTGATTCCATTTCTCTGCTCATATGAAGTCGGTATTATCTCTCACTGGGGGACTTAAAGAGGGCTTCCTGGAGCAGGTAAGAATTGAGCTGAGCTTTGAAGGACTGGAGAATGTTCATGCATGTGCAAGAATGGGGATGAGATTTGGTGGGGGTAGGTTTGGTAGGTTTCCTTAGAGGAAAATAAGTGGGAAGTCTTATTTTCCTCTGGTAATCCAGAGCAGGTTGTGTTGGTTTGAGATGTTGGTTCATTGTTGGAACCAGAGAGAGATACATGTGAAATCATAGGTTGGAGTCCTGAAATTATAAAAGATAGAGGTGGAAGGGACCCAAGAAGTCATCTGGCCCAATCTTTCACCTGCAGCAGGAGTAAGCATGCGTACATAGTAGTAATAAGGTAGCCTAATCTGAGGTTCCAACTCTGCTGTGTGTTCTTGGATAAATAATACACCATCTCTGACTTGTATTTCTCCTGTGTGCAGTGGAAATAATAATCCCTACTTTGGTGACTCTGTAATGTCATGAAGATTTAGGGAGGTTTGAGCTGAGGATTCACTAAGATATTGGCCAAGGCACTTCCTTCTCCTCTCTAAGCCTGTATGCTTAATTCAACTGTTCACAAAAAATACAGACCCCAATGTGTCTCTATGATTCAGGGAGGCTGTGAGTCTAGCCAGGATGCAGGTACCTAGGAGGGGAAAGGAAGGTGGTTTGGGAGGTCCCTGGGAGAAGGAGAGGTTGCTGCTCTAGGCATAGCCAGGATTCCTCCTCACTTTCCCTACAGTCTTCTGCGGTGGCTCCTGTGGGTCTTACAGCTGGACTTCTTTCTTCATCTCCTGACCCTTCTTCTTGGGACTGGTCACTAGGCTCACAGGTGACCAGCTCCTGCTTAGTTGCCCCTGAACACTTAGGCCCCAGTGCTCTGAGGAGCTGTACCTCTTCTCCTCCTCACCTGCCTCTACCTCCTACTGGCTCCAGTGCCTTCATCTCTACCTAGCCTCTCATCCTCTAGGACAGGGCCCAGGAGGGGCAAGTACCCTGCTGTTCTGACCACTTCTGCATCTCTGATCAGCACTGGCATCACAGTTCCAAAGTGCCCTCCCTCCAAGAGGCACACCAGGCAGGATTCTTAGCCACATTTAACAGGTAGAAAGATGGAGACTGAGAGGCCAGAGGAATGCGCTTCTAGCCTGGAACTCCTAGCATGCTGCTCTTGCAGATTCCAGCAGCTCTCAAACTTGGAGCGGTGTAAGAAACCACAGAGGAGTTTGCCATAACACAGACTCCCAGGCTATCATCCCAGAGAGCTGGTTCAGGGCAATGTCAGGGAGGCCTGACATCTGTATTTTTGACAAGCACTTGGAGATGAGTATATAAACCAGAGCCTGAGAACCGCCCCCACCCCCACCAAGGTACTTCACCTTTGAAATCCCAGGGCTGGGGTGAGGTAGGAGGAGGTCCAGGGGGAAAAGTAACCTTTACAGAGTCCTCACCTATGTCAGGTACTTTACATGCTTTATCACCCTAGAATGAGACACTGTTATTCCCATTCCATAGATGAGAAAACCGGCTTGAAGGAGATGATGGCTTACACAAAGTCTCATGGCTGCTAAGTAGAAAAACTGGAATTTAGACTTGGGTCTCATAGTACAAGAGCCTGAATTCCTTCTGCCTAAACTTCCCCAATGAGAACACCCGCTTGCTCTTCCACCTGCACCTCTAAAGCTCCCACCTGTCTTCTCTCACCGAATTAAAGGTTTGATCGGGATTGGGGGAAGGTCTCTTTTCCTGCAAACTCCTCTACTGACAGCAGGTGGCAGCACTGGACCAACTATGTGGTTAGGAGCAGGCGAAACTAATTGCAGCAACATGGTCTTTTGTTTTCCTCACCGGTTACACAGTCCCTCTCCCTCTCACGTTCTAGCCATCCTCATCTATTAGATTTGCATTTGCTGAGCTGTTGCTGTGTGTTACCTCACGGTCTTTCAGGTTGGGACCCCCTAGGAATTCCCAGTCTTGTAAAGCTCCCTCCTCCCCGTGGTAGACTTGGGGGGAGCTGCAGCCCTAGTTTACATTTGCCAAGCATATGCTTGGCATCCCTTTATGAGCTTTCTACACATTAGCCTGTTCAGTCTGAGTAAGGTGCTGCTATCATTTCACCCATTTGTTCAAAAGAGGGAACTGGAGCTCACAGAGGCTAAGTTGCCTGAGGTGAAGGAGCTGCTTAGGTGGCAGAGCCAGGCTTGGACCCAGAGGTTCTGGCTGCCCCCCTGTGGAGCAGGACCCATTACACTCTCATTTATATGGCAGGGGAATGGACATCTGGAAAAGGAAAAAGTTGACTCCTGAGAATCTGTGGCAGCACTGGGACGAGAGATCAGGCCTTGTTGTAAGTCTGGGCCTTCTCTGACTCTTGCTGTCGCCCAGCTGTGGGTGGAGGTCTGAGCAGCAGGGGGTCTGGGGAACATCCTCACCTTCCCACCTTCCCTGGGCACAATAAGTGGTGGGTGGACTGCACAGAGCCAGGCTGCTGGCCACAGTGTCCAGAGAACTCTCTTTACCTTGGAGGGAGGCATCATGGAGCAGAGACCTCATCATCAGTCCTGTCGCAGGCATCCCTGCCTCCCCCAGTGTAGAGGGGGTGCTCCATTACTATTCATGGAGTGCAGGAAACATTCTTCCTCTGTGACTGTCTTACCAGGCCCTGCTCTGGGCTTGTTGCTGCAGGAGAGTTTCTCTGGCCCTCAGCTAGCGGCTTCCTCCTCCTTGGCATCCCCTAACCCAGCTGGGGGCCTGCATTTAGTTTCTTAGCCCAGACTTTGTGCTCATTATTCAACTTCCCAGCTCGGTTCTTTATGCGTCCTGCTTCAACCCCAGATGGCAGGACGCTAGGGGCAACCTCTTATGCTGCTGCATTTATTGCACGGGGTCTAGCCAAGGTTGAATGTAAATTAAGCTATTTACAAAAAAAAAATCCACTATTTTATACAACTAGTACACATTTATTGCTGCAAAATAGAAAATAAGCCAAAGGAAGAAAATTAAAATCCTCCCCATGATAATAGGATCTTTTTTTTCAATGATATTTCAATGAATTTGAATTTTTCTCTTTCTATTTTTATTATGAAAGAAATGCATATTTCTCATACAAGTGGAAAAAATACAGATAAGCAAACAATTTTAATTTACTGGAAATACCACTTCATAGGCCTATTAATAATTCCATTAACAATGGTAATGGTAATAGCCATCTCTGTTTGTTGAGGGCCTACTATGTACTTAGCAGTTTTACATAATTTTGTTTTCAGTTATACCTCAGTGAAATTTCAGTTTACTGAGGTATAACTTACATACTATAAAATCCACCCATATGAATTCACAAACCATTTCAATTCAAAATTTTTTTTAGCATTTTAAAAAGTTGTGCAACCATCAGCAAAGTCCAGTTTTAGAATGTTTCCATCACCCCAGTAAAATCCCTCAGGTCCATTTATAGTTGATTCTGGTTCCCACTCTCAGCCCCAGGGCTGCTATTCTCCTTTCTGTCCCCATGGTATTGCCATTGTGGAACATTCCATGTAAGTAGAATAATACACTAAGTGGTCTCCTGTGTTTAATCTTTACATTGATTGTAAGTGCACATTCTCATTTATAGATGAGGAAACTGAGGGTTAGTGAGAATAGATGACTTGCTGAAAATAGCCACACCAGGAATGAGCAGGGTCACCTGCATTTAGCTGAGGTCTATATTACTCTCAAGACCATACTTATAGCTACCCTCCTTCACCACCTTGTCACATGACATGACTTTTTGTATCCTAGCAGCTGTAATTGGATGTTCACATTCATTTTCTTTTCCCCAACAGAATCATACTTTTATACATTCTTTTGCCACTTTCTTTTTTACTCAGTAATAGATTGTTAATACTAGTGATTAGATTATTCCCATGTGAAGTAATGTTATCTACAATACCTACAGTAGATTCTTGATAAATACAGCATGGCAATTAAGAGTGTGTGGTCTTTGGAACGAGACTGACTGGGCTTAAATTTCAATTCCATCACTTCTTAGCCATCTGCTATAGATTGACTATGACCGCCCCCCAAATTCATATGTTGAAAGCTAACCCCCAGTGTGAGAGTAGTTGTATGGCTTTTGAGAGGTAATTGGATTACAAGGGCTGATCCCTTATTAATTGGATTATACCCTTGTAAAAGAGGCTTCCGAGAGATCCCTTCTCTCTTCCCTTCTTAGGTGTGAGGACACAGCTAGGAAAAAGCTGTGTATAAACCAGGGAGCCAGCCCTCACCAGACACTAAATCTACCAGTGCCTTGGTCTTGGACTTCCCAGCCTCCAGAACTGTAAGAAATAAGTTTCTGTTGTTTATAAGCCATCCGCTGTGGTATTAAGACAGTTACTTTAAGAGATGTGACTTTAAAACAGTTACTTAACTGCTCTGTGCCTCAGTTTCCTGGTCTTTAAAAAACAGATGTCACTGCCAATCTCATAAGGCTGCTATGAGAATTAAGTGAGCCAATACAACTCAAGTACTTTTGTTTCATGAACAGACCCTGCTTTTGCACACTGATTTCAGCATGGCAACAGGCATCTAGGTGGGAGTTTTACCTCACTGGACGGACTAGTGAAGAAGTTCACCTGTTCTCCCTTCCTTCTCCACAGCTGGAATCTCAGCTGTCTTTCTGGGGATTGTTGGAGGAAAGGCCTGATAAGGCTGGGGGATTGACAGCCTTATTCTAGCTCGAAGTCCCTTCTTGAGAATTTAGGAGCTGAGCTAGAGAGCTGGGAAAAGTGTTAGGATCAGTTCTAGATTATGGGGTGAAGCACCCCTGGGCTTAGGGAACAGAGGAGGTGTCAGCTCCCATTTGGGCCCAGGCAGTGCCTTCCCAAGGCTCTAGCCTGCCTTCTGATTGCTGGTAATCAGGAGCCAGAACGCTGTTTCAGCCCCATCACTCAACTTGCAATTAGTGAAATGGAGGCGCACATGCTGGTTTGCAGATTGCAGGTGGGAGGACAGGATGTAGTGGGAAATAGCTCACCAACTCGGGAGGAGGGGGTGGCATTTGTCTGTGTTCCCTGGTGATTTGGCAACGGAGGCTGCTGGGCACTCACAGGGGGTTGGCAGCCTTTGCAAACCCTGCTGGGGCTCCAGGCTCTTTCCTCTGCAAGGGCACAGGTGAGGTCTCCATTTTTGCTCTTTGAGCAGCAGAATCAGGGAGTCTGGAGCCAGGGCACCAAGCACAGCCTGGGGGAGGAGGAACAGGGGCTGAGAGCAGTTGTGAGAGGAGAGAAGGCCTGGCTGTAGGTGTGGGAGCTGCTGGGGGAAGTCAGACTGAGGTGGGGGAGCTCAGCCAGTAGACCTGAGGGCAGTAATTTTTGTAGATTCTCACAGTAGTGATGGGAGTAGATATAATCTATAGGGTTTGTATGGAAATCCAGGGTTCTGGCTTCTCTTGGAAAACTAAAGGTTTAGCCACACAGTTTATGTTCCTGCAGGGCAGCACTCCTGTCCCCCCCCCCCCCAGGGCTGTTTGGTGACTTCCCTCTTTGGTGGGGCACTCTCCATTACTCCCCATCACTGTCTCATCATCCAGCCCATAAGCCATTGCCAATGGCATTGTCCACCAAACTGGGCCAGTTTCATTCTTCTGGGTTTGTGATCCATGGTCTGCAGATGCTGTGTTCAGATAGGTGGCAGGAGGCTCTACAGGAGATGACTCCAACCTGAAACATCAAGGCCCAATTGTCCTGCGAGGAGACAGAATTAGAGCAAGTGCAAAGGCCTGGAGGCAGGAAGGGCTTCTTGGGCTCTTAGAACTTCTGGAATGGAATGCTCAAGACAGAGTACACATGGGGAAGAGGAAAGAACAACTTTCAGGATAATTTAGAAAGATACCCCACCCAGGACAGAGAATAGGCTTCTGGAGCAATGCACCAGAGGGGACAGCTCTCAAATGGACAGCCCTTCTCCTTTGAGCCACATGCACCACCCTTTAAAAAAAATTTTTGCCTTGAGGCTGAGCTGGAGTTTCAGGGGTGGGTAGAAATCGCTAGGAACTTCCCAACCTGTTTCTGGCCCTCAGGGAAATTTCTGTCTTTCCCTCTGCAGGGAGCTCTAAGCAGAGGGTCCATCTGCTTGGCTGGTAACTGATATTAGGGCCTGGTTGCCCCTCTGCTTGAGGAGGAAAGCTCCTGCACAGCCCAGCTTGCTTGGCTGGTAACTGTAACTACAGTCCATCTGCTTGGCTGGTAACTGATATTAGGGACTGGTTGCCCCTCTGTCTGGGAGGAAAGCTCCTGCACAGCCCACCCTTCTGCAGCCTGACAGCCCCCAGGAGCTGCCCATACCATAAGCGAGCAGATTCAGGGTGTAGGGTAGTCAGGGGGAGACAAAGACAGAACACCCATGAGGAGCTACCTTTGGGTTCCCTTTTTGCTCTCTGAAGGGAGAGAGATGGCTATTCAGTTAAACTCTGTGTCTCTGTGGCTTCCTCTCTTGGGCCTCAAGAAGGCAGCTGGCCAGGGAGCTGACTGGACTGAAAGGGGAGGACCCAGCATGGGAGCAGGGCCTGAGCTGGCTGGGGTCTGCTGCAGGGGTGTCCTTCCCTTGGGGCTGGGAGCATCTTGGGTTCTCAGGGACCACAAAGGCCTTTCTGTTCTGTTTTAAATAAGATTGATTTTTCTTTAATTATGAAAAATGCATGTTTATTGCAGAATATATAGACAAGAACATAAAGAAAAATTAATACTACCTATGATTTCACCACCAAGGTGGTACTATGCACATTTTATATACTTCCGGGTGTTCAATCTGCAGAAGGGCACTCACATGGTGTGACATCATCAGTGGGGCTAAGGAAGGTGAGGGGTGCCCTGGGGTCAGAGCTGCTTGCTACCTTCATGACCATGCTTGAACTGCCTGGTTTCTTTGTGCTCTAGTTTTGTGATCTGCAAAGTGAGGATGATGACATCATGTCCACCCATAATGGGGGACAAGGGCTGTCCAGAGGCTTGTGTCAGTGGTGGATTCTGCTCAGTACCTCGCAGACACGCCATACATTTTGGCCAGCATGTGTGTGTCTGTGTGTATAAATACACATCCGTATGTACACATCCATTTTTAAAATGCGAAATTGAGAGGATACAGACCACATCTGTGTTTTTCATTTAGTTTCTATCATTGGTATGAATTTTATTCCACAAACCTGGGCATATAAAAAAAGGCAGGTTAATTTCTTATAAAAAATATTTTCTGACTCTATACATACCATGTCTCATTGTCTGTCCTTTGAATCACCTTGGAATTGGCTTGGAAACAGTCAAAGTCTTATCTCGGGTCCTAACTGTGTCCCGTGAAGTGGGGTCATTGCCAAATGTGCAAGATCCCTTGAAGTCAGGCATGCTGCAGAGTCTGTTCAGGGCTTGGCAAGAGGATCTTTGCCAAGGAGAGAGAAGGCTGGAACTTAGGGCCATGTGCCCTGGGACACTCTACCACCATTCCTCTGAGGACCTTCACCTGCCTGTGGCAAGGATTGGGGTAGGGTGGGAAGAGAGGAGGAAAGCAAGGGGATAATGCCTGTAAATCTTTCTCCAGCCCTCTTTTCTCTCACTTCTATCTCTCTCCATCAATAGCTTCCTCCTTTCCTCTGCCAATTTGCCCCCATGATTTTAGAATTTGAAAAAAGAAATCCAAATGGGAGGTTGCCCTGTCAACACATATCTCCCCCAGGGACAATCTTGGCTGTATAGGAGAGAAAACAAGTAGGGAGAACAACTTACAATAGCTCCCACTCTCCCTGATTCTCCTGTGTAGTGAAGGCAAACACCAACTAACATCTCAACTTATTATTTTCCAGTGAGCATTGCACAGTGACTGTATTTATTAAGGTCATTAAGAATTGTTTTATAGGACAACCTTTATTAGCTGCAAGGGATTCTAATGTGTCAACATTTCCCATTTTCCCATTGCTTAACTGTTTTATGTAACTGTAATGAATATTCTTATATCTAAAATGTGGATGGATCTCTGACACTTTCTTAGAATTTCTAGATTTGACTCTTATTGGGTCAAAGGATGAGGCTTCTGTTTGAGACGTTTGGTCCTTTTTGTCCTCTAGAGTAATGTGTAAATACCAAGTCAATCTGCAAAGTCAAGCCCTTAAGTTCTTCTTGTGGATAAGGGAGGGGCTTTGTCAGGCTTGGCTTTTGGACCACAAGTGGCTTTCATTCTGTAAGGTGTACTGAAAGGGTCATGGAACCCAGCAGTGATGTCCCCATGGTTACTTTGCACCATGAGGAGTCCATGTTTCCACCAAGGCAAAAATGTGCTTTTCTTGGCTTACTTCCCCAGCAATAGGGGAGCAAATGTGGGGCTTACTTTACCTGGGCCCAGAGGCAGGGAACAGAGACACATCAGACCTCCGGGGGCAGTGCCTGGAGAGGGGAGAGAGTCTTGTAGGGTGTCCACATAGGCACAGAGTGCGTGTGCCTCCTCACCTGCCTGATGAAGCTGGCAGGTGAGGAGTGGCAGGCAGTGCTGTGGCAAAGGCCTCTGGGACCTTGGGTCAGTGCCATGGAAGGGGCAGTATTTGTGAGGGGCAGAAGTGGGCAGAGGTTGAGTTCACCAGGGAGAGAGAAGAAGTCAGGAAGGACAGAGGCAGGAGGGAAGGGTCCAGATTGTTATTGGGAAGTCTAATGCCATGGTGGCGTCTCCCAAGGGCCTCCATCACATTGACTCTTAGCAGGTCATGGGAGGAGGCTGCAGTGCGGTCTCAGGCAGGGACAGGGTTGCAGGATGATGCCTTGGAGTTCTGAAAGCCAGTTTGGGGCATTTGGGGGAGGGGAAGGCTCTCTCAATAACAGACACTCATTCCTAGAATCTCATGGTTTTTTCCCTTCTAATATTTTTTCCCTGCATTTGCTTCCAAATGCCCATTTGCAAACTGGTGTGGGTCTATGGTGAAATTTTCATTTGAAGCAAACTGAGAAGAAGGGAAAAAAAGACTGTGAAGTGAATTTTTAATGAAGCTACATTTATTTAATTTTAAGCACTGTGCTTTATTTTAAGGGACTGACCTTCCTTCCTTTTGATAGGAAAATGCTCTTTCTCTTATGAAATGAATATGAAAGTAAATGGCATTTCCTTTTACCCTCCTCCCTTGGAAGTACTATATGGATACCTTCCTGTGAATGCCCTTCCCTTTTGTGTTTGAGTATGAGTTTATCTAGTCAAAAAGAATCCAAAAACATTGGGTCCACAGGGTTAAGTCCTCTTGAGGGTATGTCCAGACCATGGGCCATGTCATATGTCATATTGGCCTTTATCCAACCAAGTCTTCATTTAACATGTATCAAGGGCCTACTGGGTGCCACGAGCTGTGCTTGTGGGCTTGTCTGGTAGTGGAAGGGTGAGTTTCCCGTGGCTTGACCCTCCTGTGGGAGGCTGAAAATACCATCCCCCTCTCAAGAGCCAAGATATCCCACATCAAATCCCTGGGACTTGTGAATGTCACCTCATTTTGCAAAAGTTATGATTAAGTTAAGGACCATAAGAGGAGAAGCTTATCTTGGTATCCTTATAAGAGAAAGGCAGAGGCCCCCATTTCCTATGCCTAGGTCAGTTTCTTGTGAATTTCCTAGGCCTGAATTCCATGGATGGACTGTGTCCATTCATTGATATACTCATTCACCTTCCCCCCGGCGGAAGGGACTGCATTCATTCGTTTCCTGGCCAAGGAACCCATACACCTATATATACCCTGAGGCTAGAGGCCTAGAGGAGGAGACGGGGAAAGACCAGGAGAGGAACGGAGAGAGCTTCTCT
>CAUYRH010031296.1:0-17570 GCA_963574655.1 Perodicticus potto
GGGGTTGTGCGCAGCCTTAAAAGAAGAATGCTGTTTTTACACTGATCACTCAGGAGTAGTTAAGCAGTCAATGGAATTAGTAAGGGAAGGTCTACGTAAAAGGAAACTTGAACGGGAAATATCCCAGAATTGGTACGAATCTGTATTTAGCAAATCTCCATGGCTCACAACCTTAATTTCAACTATAGCAAGCCCACTTGTAATCCTATTACTATTATTAACCTTTGGTCCCTGCATAATTAACAAATTACTGGCTCTTATTTGAGCCAGGATCAATGCTGTCCAAATAATGGTTTTACGGGCACAGTATACTCCCCTTAGCTCTGAATTCACTGGGACAGCATAGAACTAAGGCCCGTAAAACCTGCTGAAGACCCATGATTGGATCTTCTATGCACTAGAAGAGGGAGGAATGAAAGAACCAAGCTGATTCCATTTTGTTAAAACTAATTCTACCTTGCCCCACAGCCTTTGATTCGCATCTACACATCAAAGGTTAATTTACTGCTGCATACCAAAGAGCTAATTTACACGCGAATACCAAGGTGATAGGGAGCCTGCTTCCTCCCCCACCTGTGGCTCCAGTATGTCCGCCCCAAGCGATAAGGGGGTTTTAACACAAGCCATTCTAATAGTAGCTATTTCCCCAGGCCATCTTAATAGTAAATATTTCTCCAGGCCATCTTAATAGTAGCTATTTCCCCAGGCCATCGTGATAGTAGCTGTTTCCCCAGGCCATCTTGATAGTAAATATTTCCCCAGGCCCTTATGCCCCTATCAGCTCTCCCCAGCAGTTCCAGCCCAACACCCGCCCCTTTGTTCCTTTCTGTACCCTTAAATCTGCTCTTCCCTCGGTGGGCGAGGCTTTTTTGCTATCCTGCCTTGTCAGGAGCGGAAAGCCTTGGTTAACCAATAAATTTTTTTCTTTGCCTCTTGCTTTTGCATTGGAATCGGTTAATGGGTGATTTGGGGAAGGGACTCTACGATTTAGGCACAACAATATAAATGAAAGATGTCTACTAAAATTACTTAAGCAGCTATAGTGGACTGTCCACATGTTATATTTCATACATACTTAGCTTCTGATTGGATCTAACATCATCTTTGAATCCAATGTCCCAACTTCTAAATTAATACAATGTGAACCTCTGTGAAAGCCTCTGACCTTGATTGCTTTTTTGGGATATCAGCCAGTTATTGTTGAAGATGTGTCACAATTATTGATTTTATGCATCACCTTATTGTTAAATTATGTTAGGAATATTTAACTCTAACATAAAGACTGAAAAATTTCACCAGATACATATATTCACCTTCTTTCTTTCATGTGCTAACATTCCTATTTATAACTGAATAAAGCTAAGATCACAGAAGGTGTCATCTTCCTACCAAATTAGTATTGTTATGTAATCAATGGTTTATTCCCACTATTCATTTGTCCACTGAGATGTTGTAATGTTTAATGATCTAATGAAGTCTGAAAGAGGCCTAGGTATGTGGGAGGAACTTATGGTGATAAATTTTACACTGTGGAATGCTTTTCTCCTTTTAGAAGTTTAATTAACCTCAGACATTCTTACACATTCAATTGCCTGCTCAAGTCCTTCCCATATCCTCTGTCAGAGCAAAGGTAAAATTCCAATAGCCTTTAAGGCCCTAGGACTTCTGGCCTCCACGTCCCTCCCACACCTCAGCTCCTACAACTCTCTTCCCTACTCACTGTAATCCTGCTATACATGAATCCTGCACCCCTCACTAGTTTGAAAGTGGGGCCCCAATGTCAAACTCACAAGTCAAACACAGCTACAATCATCTTTGTACTAGACATAGTTATATTTAAATGATAGTCATTGAGACTTGAAATGACGCAGTTTTGAGAAAAATTACACGTAAAAGTATTCAAAATAAACTATACATATCACGAGAGGAAAATTAAATTATGGTTTTGCTAAAATGTACCACCTTTGTCACACATTATGCTTTAGTAAAAAAGTAAACTGCCTTTGAAGAATTGAAAGTTCATAACAGTACATAATTTGACATTGAAATACTTTCAGATATAAGTCAAACTGACATGAATTGAAATATTATACCAACAAAAATATATAAAAAGTTACTGAAGGAAAAGTACCATAAGGCAACAGCACATTTCTATTCATCCCTGAATCTGGACTTAACTATCAAAGTAACCTACTTAACTGAACTTCATAATACTCATTTCAGGTATGAACACAGGTAGCTTAATAGCTACTATTAAGATGGCCATGTATCTGCTTTATCATGATCTTAAAATGGAGCAACATACAGATACTAACATTGTATTTTCAGCAGTGCAAATGTGCATTAATATTCATATATATTGACGATTTGTAACTTAACCTCTTAGAATTCTTTAGGTGACACAATGTCTTTTCTCAAAGGAAAGAATCTCTCAGGTCTTTTATTTGTAAGAAACAACATGTTTCTAGGCAGATAGAGCAAATGTTTTTGTTTGTTTTTTTGCAGTTCAGCTGAGGCCGGGTTTGAACCCGCCACCTTTTTGGTATATGGGGCCAGTACCTACTTCTACTCGCTGAGCCACAGGCACCGCCCTGGCAAATGTTTTTAACATATAGATATTTTTATACCCAATTAGATTCAACATTTAGCCATTACAAAATACTACTTTAAATTTTCTTTCTGTACACTTCAAAAACATTTATTGTTCTTGACACTTACTTCTCTTTTTGCATTATCTTTTTCATGATGATATATTATTTCTTTCAAATAACTAAATGTACTGATTAATTCCTGAAGTTTTCCTCCTAGCAGAAGAATCTGCTCCTCACTCTCAGCTGGAAGGTTTATCACAGTCTCCTGAAATTGGTCTGGGATATTAGTTACTGCCAAGTCTTTGTGGTCAGCTTTGCTGTGACCAGCATCCAGCTGCTGGCAAAGCAACATACTTTCTCTTAGGGGTTGGCATAATCTCTCCTCTAGAGATTCCCGCTTGCCAATGCATTGATTTACTTTACTTTCTTCATTTTCAAAGGGTTCCATTTTACTCATTTGACAACACTTTTGAATTAGCTCTCTGTATAGACCTTCTACAAACGAAGTCTTTTCTATGAGGTCAGCTGTGGTGTCATGGAGTTCAGTTTCTAGGTTACCAATCTTACTTTCTACATTGGAAAGTTTTTGAGAAAGAATCTCACTTTCTTCTATCAGATTAGACACGTACAAATTCATTTTGCCCTTTGAGTGAAACCATTCATCTCTTACTCTCTTTAAAGCAAGTTCTAGGTGTCTCTTTGACGTCTCACTCTCATCAAGATCACATGTGATAGCACTCAGTCTAGAACAGGAGGATGCAACTTCTCTCTCCAGTCTTTCTTTGGTGTGTGCTTCCTCCTCCAGTTTACGATTTAGTATCATATTCTCAGCTTCCAGGACATAAAACTGTCCAGCATACTGAGAACGTGCTTTAATTAATGTGTCCACATTCAGTTTCAAACTCATTGCAAGGTCGTCATTTTTTTCTTTTGCAATTTCTAAGTCCTTCAGATATTTCTTTTCTTTTTCTTGTTTCTGATTTTTCATTGTGGCTATCTCCATTCTTAGGTTGGCCACTTCTTCCTGCAACATGCTATTTTTATTCAGTAGATATTTTTCTTTTCCTTGGCTATTACAAATCTAAGTAAAAGAAAGAAAACTTTTAGGTAGCTCTCAACACAATAACATATCACGATTTTCTCTGAAATTAAAAGATAACTTGTCAATTTATAAGAAAAAGGGTTGCAGTAAGTGGCTATCCAACTGGAAAAGAGGTTTAATCAAAACTTTCAACTTTGTAGAGCATAAATTCCCCAAATACTGGAAATGTATTTGAAAATGTATTTACCTTTGAATTACAGAGGTAAAAAGAAAACACTAGAGGGGTGGTGCCTGTGGCTCATCAAGTAGGGGGCCAGCCCCATATACTGAAGGTGGCGGGTTCAAACCCAGCCTCTGCTGAACTGCAAAACAGAAAAATAGCTGGGTGTTGTGGCGGGCGCCTGTAGTCCCAGCTACTCGGGAGGCTGAGGCAAGAGAATCGCCTAAGCCCAGGAGTTCGAGGTTGCTGTGAGCTGTGTGATGCCACAGCACTCTACCGAGGGTGACAAAGTGAGACTCTGTCTCTAAAAGAAAAAAAAAATCCTATAGGAATTAAAAAAAAAAGAAAACACTAGAGAATTTTTAAGAATCTCAGACTTGGAAAACCTTTCCCTCAATAACAACAAACACAAAGGCACAAAATGAAATATTCATAAATTTTACTACATTAAAAAATTGGATTTATACTCTGGTATCTAAGGTACACACTAGCCCAAGTAACAACCTTATCCCTGTATATGTTTGGACAGATGAAATTTTACAAAGTTCCTTAATTTTCTTTATTCTGAGAGTATCCTATAGACATTCTATTTTGCTAATGTTTTTATAGTCAGTTGTAATAATTGCATTGATTATAAATATTTGTAGGCATTGTACTAAGCACTTCTATAAACATGAATAGACTCATTGAAATCACAATTCTGAAAAGGAGACATTCAAACTATAAGCAAGCTGCAGGACTTCTCTTAGGTTTTTCTGAGTCTACTTTGAGGGTTCCTCCACAAATAACAGTAACTTATGTGGTGTAAATGAATAAATACAAAAAACCCTTTCATTTCAAAACATAAATGGAAAAAATAAAATTGATAGAGCTCTTCTTAGAAAATCATGAATTGCCATAGCAACAGATTTTGTTTCTCTTTATAAACAATAATAATAAATGTCTGAAGCAATAATAAATGTGAAATAGAAGAAAATACATTGATCTATTTTACTAGGAATAAAATACTTATTAACAAATTATTACTAAGTATATATAAAAGCATACTATGTTTTCAAAATTTCTTTGTACTGAAATAAGATATCACTTGAGGCTAACTGCTACTTGTTTCAAAAGTGAGGGGAATTACATCCCAAATATGATCTCTGAACCAGCTATGTGATTTCTCCTTATCCATCAGTGTAAGTAAAAAGCTAGCCTCTTCGTTAATACAATGAGGGATGAAATCACATCCAAAAACTATTATAGAGCATTTACTGTTAGTAGCAAGGGCTTTGAGAGTATAAAAAGATCATCCATTCCTACTAGAATATTAAAAGCCTCCTTTTTGGTTGAGGGCATTGTGCTTTAACTACTTGACTATTTCAGAGAAATGGAGTTGAAGAACAGTATTTTATCCCATGGGCCAAATATCACACCATCACAGATATGTTATGTGTACACACACACACAAACCATAGACATGTGCATATAGACAAAACTTAACAATCTTTGATACTTTCTAAGAAATATATGGGTGTATTTAAAAATGTAGACACCTACAAATACACACACATTTGAAACTGACTAAAGGAAACACCACAGAATTAATTTTCAGCAGAGCCTTTTTGTCTCCCTTTGTTTGGAACAGTGACTGGTCAGAGACCCATCTTGTAACAGTCTGGAATTATGTTCTGCATAAAGCTTCCTCTGAGTGTCATTTTGCTTTTGTACAACCTAAAGATACACTAAGTTTTTGCAGTGGAAGGAGGCCAGATAGCTAACTAGAGACAGCTTTTTTCCAGAAGCTCCCATCCAGAAGACAAATTGGACTGAAGTTATCTCAGACAAGTTGAAATGGGGGGAATTGAACATAAGAAAAAGAAATCAAAGTGCTCAACATCCCCACTGAGACAAACTGCAAGGATGCAAAAGAGGAAGGAGGAGAACAGAGAAGAGTTACAAAGTGACTAGCCTGCAGGTGCCTGGTACCAAACAGGAAGGAGACCCACTCCATCTGGGGGGCTTTGCATGGACTATCCATGAGCAGCGAACAGAGGACCTCTCTTCCACAGGAAAGAGCCACAAAGCCCCGTTTTCCTGTACTTAGAAATTTCCCCCTCTGGTCCACATCCTGTCTGTCATAAAAGTGAACAAATTTTTTTACCACCACTTTGAGCTCACAGCTCATCCCCACTCTTGTTGCCTGACATACATCCTGAGCACCTGGCAAGGCAGAGTTCTAGCCCAGGCAGACTTTCTAGAAATTCTGTCCCACCCCCACACACCAGAAATAAAAAGTAGCTCTAGACTACAGAAACACAGGTTTCAGAGAACACTTTCTCTCTCATAATAACCAGCCAAACCTTTCACTGGCCACAGGAAGAGGGGATACAGGCCTTGTATCCTCAGTGTGACTGATGAGACCTCTGAGGGTTCTCAGCATTGTGTGGTCCAGTGAAACAAGTGGGCCCCAGCCACCATTGCAAGAAGAAATTATGGCTTGGCTGCACTGACTTTGGCAAGGTGTAGTCCCTTGTAGATCTCAATCCTGCTTGAGGGGACCTTTTTCCAGTCCTCTGGAGTGGCTCTGCCAAGCACCTGTACCTAGTATCTCCTGGCACTCCTGCTGACTCGGAGAGAGACAGGCCTAGCCTCAGCTGACCCCACAGTAAGAAGGTTTGGGTGGATCTTCTCTCACAGCCACAAGTGATAATCACAGTGTATCTGGTCTTCAGCAGGACTATGATAAAAACCCACAGCTTTTTGAATTCATTTGTGCAAGAGTATTTGAGCCCACAGGGTAGAAATAGTTAGGTGATCTGTAGATTCCTTATCTCCAGCTGTCACCAGTGGCATGAGACTGCAGCAGTTGGAATCTATTATAAAAGGGACTCCAGAAAAAGAAGGCAGCTCTTTTAAACTGGGTGGAGAACAGGCTGATATTAGAACAGAAACAGATCATGCTAACCAGGATACATTCCCAGCATACAAGCACTACTAGATCTGAACCCAAGCACTACCACACCCAACATAGAGAAATCAAGGTCATCCCTCAGAGACTATCACACTCCAGCCCCAAAAGGGAGCTTCATGAGGCTGTGTGGGAAGGGCCACAGGCACAAGCTCTAGCTCATTTGAGTAGTCAGTGGTAAAACGCAGTGGTTTCTATTACCTGGGGTCTCCAGATAAGATCTCACAATGCTAATTTTAGTTGTCAAATACGTCTCTGGGGTGTTGACTTAGGGTTTCTAATTAGATTATCTCTCAATATCTATTTAGGGGCAACCTAACATTCTAGCTTACAAAGAATAATAAACTAAAAATTCACATGGGGAAGCACCAGCAGAAGATCTCTGGCACATGAAAAATCAGAGCAGATCAACCCCTCCAAGAGATTTCAAGGAAAATAGAAGTGAAAACGCCATTCATAGAGAAATTACTGAAATGACAGGAATACAGTTCAGAATATGGATGGCTAATAAGATAAATAGAATAGAGAACATGGAAAAAGAAAGCCAAAAAGAAGTCCAAAAACCATCTCAAGAGTTTAGTGAAATCACATAAAGAATGAACGAAGATAAATACATTCAAAAAAGAAAACAGTAGGTTACTGCATCGAAATATCAAGCAATATTAGCAATAATAATGCCAAGAAAGCAACGTACACATGAATGTTGAAGTATGAAATGAAGGATTTATCTTCATTCATTCTTTATATGGTTTTTGTTTCTAGTCCTTATCTTAAACGTTGTTGTTATTGAATTTTAAGCCTTTTAAATTCTAGGAAGGCAAAAAGTGGAAACCTAATTAACACATGTATATATAAAAATAAAAAAAAATGTTAAGAGTTTAGTGAAATCAAAGATAATGTCACCAAAGATCTAGATATTATTAATAAGGATATATCAGAGCTTGAGGAATTGAAAGAGGCATTTAAGGAGTTTCAAAACACAGTTGAGTCTCAACAACAGAGTAGAAGATGGAGAAGAAAGAATCTCAGAAATCAAAGACAAGATTTTGAATTAATCCAATCATTCAAAGAGGCAGAAAAAAAAAAAAAGAGAATAAAAACAGAGCTTTTCCTAAGAGACATATGGGACTACTCCAAAATACCAAACATTTGAATTAGAGGGATTCTTGAAGGAAAAGAAAGCAAAAATGGTGCAGAAACTCTACTTCAAAACATCAAGGTGGAGAAGTTCTCAAACATTGCAAGAGACACAGAAATCTAGATAGTAGATAGTTTCATAACCCAAGCACTACTTTAAATCAAACAAAACAACTCCAAGACAAAATGTAATTAAATATTCCAAAGTCAAAATGAAAGAGAAAATTCTGTAAGCAACCATTCATAAGAAAATTCTTACCTACAAGAGGAAAAATATCAGAGTAACAGTGGACTTCTCAAGTGAAACTTTTCAAGCCAGAAGAGGGTGGTCATCTCTCTTTTCTAAACAAAATAATTTTCTGCCTAGGATTCTATACCTTGCTAAACTAGGTTTCATTTTCAATAGGGAAATCAAATATTTTACTGACATACAAACAATTGGAACTTCACAACAAAACTACCTCTGCAGGAAGTACTCAGACTTGTTCCTCACACTGACCAGCATGATAAGCAAACAAACTCAGAAATTAAAAGACAAACCTAGCCTCCACAATGGTACAAGGAATAAAACAACTCAATGGATCTCCACTAAATAAGAAAAACATAACTCCACCATATTTATCAATTCTATCAATAAATGTTAATGGCTTGGCCTTTCTTATTCCACTTAAGAGGTATAAGAAACTCTTATACCACAAAGAGGCACAGGAAGGCTGACTGGATAAAAAGCCCAAACAAAATATATGGTGTCTTAAGGAATCACATCTAACTTCTAAGGATGAAACAAGATTCAGGGTGAAGGGATGGAAAACAATATTTCAGGAAAATGGAAATGAGAAGAAACCAGACATTGCAATTTAATCTGCAGATACAATTGAATTCAAACTAACAAAAATAAATGAAACACAAAAATAAACACTATATGCTGGTGAAAGGAACAATACAACAAGAAAAGATTTTAATCCTGAACTTAAATGCTCTGAGATACATAAAATAAACTTTAACTGACCTAAACAATAAGATATCCTGAAACTCCATAATAGCTATGGATTTCAACATTCCTGTAACATAACTAGACAGAACATCCAAGCAGAAACTAACCAAAGAAGCAATGGACTTAAACACAATCTTAGAACAAATGGGCTTAAAAGATGTATATAGAACATTTCATCCTAATAAAATTGAGTCTACATTCTTCTCATCAACCCATGGAACAGCATCCAAAATTGATTATAACTTAGGGCATAAGTCAAATCTCAATAAATATAAAAAGATATAAATTATACATTGTACCTTTTCAGACCATCAGGAAAAACAGTAGAACTCACCAGCAACAGAAATTGTCAAACCAAGAAAAATAAACTTATCCTGAAAGACAGCTGGGTTAAAGAGGAGATAAAGAAGTAAATTGTTAGATTTCTTGAACAAAACAATGAAGCCACAGGCTCTCAAACCCAGTGGGATACTGTAAAGGCAGTACTAAGAGAGAAATTTATAGAGTTAGATGCCCATATCAAGAAAATATAAACAGTACAAGTCAGCAATCTAATGGACCATCCCAAGGATCTGGAAGAGGAAGAGCAAGGCCAACCCCAAACCTAGCAGAAGAAAAAACTAAAATTTGAGCTGAATTGAAACTGAGGGGAAAAAAAGGATATCTTAGTTGTTGTATGAGAAATTTTTGTGGGAAAGATGAGAAAAGTGAAAATCTCTACCAATGGATAGAAATAAAAAGAAAGACAAATTAAAAGGGACTGAAATTCTGTAACCAAAATTGTGGAGCCTTTCCTATGGTATATATACAGAAGACCAAAAATCACTTTATAACAAAGATATTTACATCAGAATGTTTATTGCAGCCCAATTAATAATTGCTAAGTCATGGAAGAAGCCCAAGTGCCCACTGACCCACGAATGGATTAATAAATTGTGATATATGTACACCATGGGATTTTATGCAACCTTAAAGAAGATGGAGATGTTACCTCTTTTATGTTTACATGGATGGAGCTGGAACATATTCTTAGCAAAGTATCTCAAAAATGGAAGAAAAAGTATCCAATTTACTCAGTTCTACTATGAAACCAATATTTAAGCACCCACACTTCCATATGAAAGCTATAATCCAACTACAGCCCAAGATGATGGGGGGGAGGGGGAAGGATGGGTGGAGAGAGGGGTAATTGGTCAGACCACACCTATGGTGCATTTTACAAGAGTACATGTCAAATCTACTAAGTGTAGAATATAAATGTCTTAACACAATAATTAAGAAAGTGGAGTGAAGGCTATGTTAACCAGTTTGATGTAAGTATTTCAAATTGTACATAAAACCAGCACATTGTACCCCATAAATGCATTATTGTACACAGCTAAGATTTAATTAAAAAAAGTGAAAATGAAAAATATAACTAAACGAAACAGAAAACAACAGCAACAGCCATGACAACCAAAATAACTATTGAATAAATTGACAATTGGAGTAAAAATGAAGGAAATACATATATTTAGCCTGGTCACCAGGTGGTGCTGTGTTAGGAGACAGAGAACATACACACTGGTTTTGCTGTATAAGGTGGGGGCCAGAAGCCACTCTCTAGGTGCAGAGGAGATCCAATCCTGTCTTCCTGACTTATTGAACTTCAATCAGGGCCTCGTCATTTGTTAACATTCCATTTCTGCAGGATTGGGGTCCTAAAGGTCTCATCAAATATTTCCCCCTGAAAACAAGTGGCTTTCCAGGGAATGCAGGGGCCATTCAGTTCACTCCAAGGATAGTTGCCTAAGCTCAACGGGTGTGCCATGTGTATTTGTGTACTAGGACCCTGTGGACTGTTCCTCCCATGGACCTTGCTACACTGGTGGTATGCTGCCTTTATCCAGGCCTTTTGGGAGTTCCAGCTCTCCCTGCTCTCAATCCTGGCCACTTGATGATATTGGAGTCCACTCTCATTTCAGCTTTCCAAGGCACCTCCAGTGAGTAGCTCTGTCTAAAATCAAAAAACTGCATGACAGCCTTTTCCTTTCCCCAAGTAAAAAAATAACCAAAATTAAATCAGAAATAAATGAAACTGAAAACAAAAGAAACATTCAGAAAATGAATAAAACAAAAAATTGATTGTTTTGAAAGACAAATGAAATCAATAAAACTTTGGCCAGATTAACTAGAAACAGAAAAGCAAAATTTCCAGTAACCTCAATCTAAAACAAAACAACTCTCTGCCCAGAAATTTGACAATGTGGAGGAAATGGAAAAATACCTTGAATCACACCATCTCTTCAAAGTTAATCAGGAAGGAATAGATTTCTTGAACAGACCAATATCAAGCACTGAGATTGAAAAAAACAATAAAAAAATCTTTCAAGAAAAAAAGCCCTTGACCAGGTGGACTCACACAAGAATTCTATCAAACCTTCAAAAAAGAGCTTGTACATATACTGTAGAAACTTGAGAAGGAAGGGACCTTCCCTAATACATTCGAAACAAACATCACCATGATACCAGAGCCAAGAAAGGACCTAACTTAAAAGGAGAACCTCAGACCAATTTCACTAATGAATATTGATGCAAAAATACTCAATAAAATCTTAGCTAATAAGATTACAGTAACACATTAAAAAATTATACATCACGATCAAGTAGGCTACATCCCAGGGAAGCAAGGCTGACTTATCATATGGAAATCCAAAAATGTAATTCACCATATCAATTCAAGCAAACACCAAAACCATTTGATCCTCTCAATACATCCAGAAAAACAATTAGACAAAATCCAGCATCCTTTTCCAACAAGAACACTTAAGAAAATAGGCATAGTTGGCACATTTCTTATGCTGATTGAAACCATCTTTGATGAACCCACATCCAACATCATATTGAATGGAATAAAACTTAAAACTTTACACTTAGTACTGGAAGCAGACAAGGATGTCCTATATCACCACTAGTATTCAACAGAGTTCTTCAAGTTCTAGCACATGCATTCAGGCAAAAGAAGGATAAAAAGGGCATCTATATGGGGGCAGATGAGGTCAAACTCTCACTCTTTGCTTTTGATATTACTTTATAGTTAGACAACCAAGAGACTCAACCATTAGACTCCTGGAGGTGATCAAGAAATACAGTAATGTCTCAGGGTATAAAATCAATGTCCAGAAATCAGTAGCCTTTGTATATGCCAATAACTGTCAACTTGAGAAGCTAATCAAAGACATAACTCTCTTCACAATAGCTTCAAAGAAAATGAAATACCTAGAAACAGACCAAATAAATGAGGTGGAGGAAATCTACAAACAGAATTATGAAACCCTAAGAAAGGAAATAGCAGAAGACATTTAAAAATGGAAGAACAGGATGGGTGGAGGGAGGGTAATTGATGGGATCATATCTACAGTGCGTCTTAGAAGGGTACAGATGAAACTTACCAAATGCAGAATACAAATGTCTTCATACAATAACTAAGAAAATGCCATGAAGGCTATGATAAACAGTTTGATGAAAATATTTCAGATTGTATATGTAGCCAGCACATTGTACCCCATGATTGCACTAATGTACACAGCTATGATTTAATTAAAAAAAAAAAAAAGGAAAAAAATAAAAAGGGAATTGCTTTCTCTGTTGTCTTGTGATTATTTTTGAGGTGAAATTTAAGTTTTTGTGTGAGTAGTACTATTATACCTATCTTGAGTGTCTTGCTTGTACTGTATCAAATCATACCTTTGTTTAATTCTTAATAAATTGTTCACTTGTTAAAAAAAATTAAAATAAAAATGGAAGAATATATACTGTGCTCTTGACTGGGAAAAGTTAACATTGTTGAAATGCTATCCTACCCAAAGCAATCCTGGGATTCAATGCAATCCCCATTAAAATACCAACATCAAACTTTGAAGAACTTGTAAAAATAGTTCTTTGTTTTGGATGAAACCAGAAGAAAAACCGTATACCCATGACAACTTTTAGTAACAAAAATAAGGCCAGAGACATTAGTCTACCAGATTATACAAGTCCACAGTGATCAAAACAGTATGGTAACTGGCACAAAATAGAGACACAGACAAATGGAACAGAACAGAAAACCAGGATATAAAACCAATGTCTAGTTGCAATCAGATGTTTGATAAATCAAACAGAAGTATACAAAAGTGGGGAAAAGCATCCATATTCAATAAATGGTGCTTGGAGAACTGGATAAGCACATGTAAAAGACTGAAACTGGACTCCAACTTTCACCACTTACAAAAATTTACTCAAGGGGTGGAGTCAAGATGGCAGTCTATAGCCAGCTTTCCACAGAGGCTCCCATCCAGAAGGAGAGTTAAAGGACAGAAATTTAGCAAGAAAACCGATGGTTTGGATCTGAGGCAAAAGAGAAGGTTGAAGAACATGCATCAAGCCTGCTGAAGCGAACTACAACCCCAAGGATACAAATAAAAGGTACAGAACCCATCGCCAAGCGGATGGGAGTCCCATCCCCCATGAGAATGGCTCACAGTATACTCCATACCTCCATACAAACAAGTGAGCAGAGTTCAAATGTCTGCCCATTTTATCCCACAGGAGAGACCCTCTAAAAACTGGACCTCCTTCCCCTACTAGGGTGCCATGGCACTCTCCTGACAGACATAAAACTGTATAAAACTGTATATATTCTCTACCTGCAATTTTGAACTCCCAGAACTCCCCTCCACTCTCACCCCGAGGTCTGGAAGCCTGTCCCGCATGGAGTCCAAATTATTAGGCATTTTCTCAAGGGGAGTAGATGGGGCATGGGCTGTTGATGATTTGTGTTGATTCTCTGGCTCAGGAGTAAGGAGAACAAAATCAGCTGACAGGGAACCACATAGGAGTGGCAGTACCCTCGAGGCACAGAACAGCAGTGGCAGCAGCAGGAACATTAAAAATAGGGCTCACACCCCTGAGAATATTTTGAAAGGACACTCCTGGTCTCTCTGGGCAACCAGAGGAAGCTAGGCAGCTTCTCCAGTGGCAGTCACTGGCGGAACTGATCTGGGACAGAAATGCAGGCTCTGGGAGTAAAGGGTATGCCTGAAGTAGTACCAGCCTGGGCAGAGAGCAGAGATTAGAATATGCATAAAGAGACAGCAGACTCCCAGGGTGGGGCTGACCCAGAGGACTGCTTTACTGAGCTTCAGATGTACCCAGCCCTCAAGGGATCAAAGCTGAGACAAAGGGCAAGCAGCAAGAGACTGGAACTGACAAGTAAGTGGGACTTCTGACAGAGTCAGCCCCAATACAAACTACAGCTAATATCAGGCAGCAAGACAGCCAGCGCTGATTTGCAGTCTAGCATATGATCCACAGGGGAGGATAGCCGGGACAGAAACAAAGTCTGCAAAGTTGTTCTGTTCTGTCAGCTACATCAATCAGGGGCAGGGCTGGAACTGAGTGAATCACCCCATCCCCCATTAAGTACTCGAGGTTGTCAGGCCTCACCTTCACCTGCTGGATAGTGGCAGAGAGTAGCAGCCTGGCTGAGGAGACACAGATCTCCCAGTGACTGAGGTAGGTGCAAACCCCTGGAGCATCTGCTCATTGGAGGGAACTGGATCACAGCCCTGCAGGGTGACTGGGTGGGACAGAGGTGCAAAAAGGGGAAGGAGGCATCAACCTCCTCCTATTTTATTTGCTGGATTGATGCTTCTGATCTCATGGAGCACCAGAGTGAGTTATACTAGAGCTGCCAGAAGACCTTTGTTATCTAGTTGCTGGAGACCTTTTGAACTCTCCCACATGAGACCAGTGCTGACTGGGACAATTGATTGGGACCTCTTCAACTGGGCCAATCACCCAAGGACTATCCAAAGTGGTACCCTGGGTGCGTGGTTGTGGGAAGGTTTGATTTTCCTTTTCAATTGTTGCCTGTGGGGGATGCAGTGACTTAACTGCTGGGATTTTTCCATAGCTCAGACTTCAACACAGAGTAACTGATTCACTAGGGTAAGACAGAGACCAGCTGTAAATAAGACAGAGCCACTTAACCCCACCACTCCAAAAAGGTCCCCAGTTTCTTAGGCCGTACCACTATACGGGTCCTAGGGATAGCTCTAGGGGTAATGGTACAGATGTCAGTCCCAGCTTTTAGGCAAAGGACTGGCCAGTCACTACTCCTAGAACTCCCAACCCAACTTCTCCTTGTCTGCTCATCTAGCCAAATGGTGTAAAATAATCATGGGGGCGGAATCAGTGGAAAAATTCTGGGAACATGAACAACCAAAGTAGATCAACCCCCCCAAGGAACACTCTGGTGGATACAACTGAAGAGCCCATTCATAAACAGATGGCTGAGATGTCAGAAACTGAATTCAGAATTTGGATTGTGGACCCACCAAATACTCTCCCACACTTATGGTGCATCTCAGAAGGGTACAGGTGAAACTTACTAAATGTAGAACATAAATGTATCCATACAATAACGATGAAAATGCCATGAAAGCTATGTCAAGCAGTTCAATGAAAACATTTCAAATTGTATATAAAATCAGCACATTGTACCCCATGATTGTATTTATGTACACAACCAGATTTAATAAAAAAAAATAATAAAAATATAAAAAGAATTTGGATTTCAAATAAGATCAATAAAATAGAAGAAAAGTTGGATTTCAAAATTCAGGGAGCATTTCAAAAATTGTTTCAAGAACTCCAGGAATAGAAAGACAAAATCACCAAAGATTTTGACACACTGAGACAAGAATTTGCAGCCCAAGATCTGAGAAAAACAGTAGAATCCCCCAGTAACAGAATGAAGCAAGCAGAAGAAAGGATTTCTGACATTGAAGTCAAAGCTTTCAAACTCTCTCAAACTTTCAAAGAGAAAGAGAAATGGAGAGCAAAAATGCATCATTCTCTCAAAGAGCTCTGGGATAATTTGAAGGAAACTAATATTTGCCTTATAAGGATCCCTGAAAGTGACAAAGTGGCTTCACAAGGCACAGAGTCTCTTGGACATGAGATTATGAAAGAGAACTTCCCAGACATCCCAAGAGATTCCAAAATTCATATAGCAGACAGTTTTAGAACCCCAGCATGACTCAACCCAAATAAGACATCCCCCAGGCACATAATAAATAACTTCATTAAAGTCATTATGAAGGAGAAAATTCTGAAAGCAGCCAGGCGTAAGAAAACCATAACCTACAAGGGAAAGAATATTAGAATAACTGCAGATCTCTCTACTCAAATCTTTCAAACTAGAAGAGGATGGTCATCGAGTTTTAATCTCCTAAAACAAAATAATTTTCAACCCAGGATCCTGTATGCAGCTAAACCGAGTTTCATTTACGATGGAGAAATTAAATACTTTAATGATGTCCACATGTTGAAAAAATTTGCCATAACTAAACCAGCTCTCCAGGATATTCTCAGACCTAACCTCCACAATGACCAGCATAATCCTCCACCACAAAAATAAACTCACTCAGAAACTTTTGATCAAATTCCCACTTTCACAGAGGCAAAAGGATTAAAAATGTCCACTGGACTTTCGAAAGGTTCATCAATATTCTCAATGAATATGAATGGCTTAAATTGTCCTCTAAAGAGGCACAAACTGACTGACTGGATACCAAAACTCAGGTCAGATAACTGTTGCATACAAGAACTTCATCTTACCTTAAAAGATAAATATAGACTCAAAGCGAAGGGATGCTCATCTATACTCCAGGCAAATGGAAAGCAGAAAAAAGTAGGTGATACAATCTTATTCACAGATACAATAGGCTTTAAACCAACCAAAGTAAGGAAAGATAGGGAAGGACACTTCATATTTCTTAAGGGTAATGTTCAATATTAAGAAATTTCAATTATTAATATTTATGCACCCAACCAGAATGTGTCAATTTATGAGAGAAACTCTAACAGACATGAGCAACTTAATTTCCTCCAGCTCCATAGTAGTCGGAGATTTTAATACTCCTTTAGCAGTGTTGGATAGATCCTCCAATAAGAAGCTAAGCAAACAAATTTTAGATTTAAATTTAACCATGGATTTAACAGATATCTACAGAAAATTTCATCCCCCGAAAACTGAATACACATTCTTCTCATCAGCTCATGGAACATACTCCAAAATTGATCATATCTTAGGTCACAAATCTAACCTCAGCAAATTTAAAAGAATAGAAATTATTCCTTGCAACTTCTTGGACCATCATGGAATAAAAGTGGAACTCAATAACAACAGGAATCTGCATACACAAACAAAAACATGGAAGCTAAATAATCTTATGCAGAATGATAGATGGGTCATAGATGAGATAAAGAAGGAAATTACCAAATTTTTGGAACAAAATGACAATTAAGACATGCATTATCAGAACCTCTGGGATGCTGCTAAGCAGTCCTATGAGAGAAATTTATAGCACTGCACGCCTTCTTCAGGAGAACAGAAAGAGAGGAACTTAACAACTTAATGGAGCATCTCAAGCAATGGGAAAAGGAAGAACATTCCAATCCCAAACCCAGCAGAAGAAAATAAATAACCAAAATTAGAGCAGAATTAAATGAAATTGAAAACAAAAGAATTATACAACAGATCAATAAATCAAAAAGTTGGTTTTTTTAAAAGGTCAATAAAATAGATAAACCTTTGGCTAACCTAA
>CAUYRH010031299.1:0-54646 GCA_963574655.1 Perodicticus potto
CAGAAGCCTCACACTGTCTCCCTGTGTCCCCAAGGGGAAGTTCCTGGGTAGATCCCGCCTGCCAGAGATGCCTGAAGTCCTCTTTCCCCAGTCTCACCGTGCCCAGCCGCAAGGAAGCTGTTACTCGGCTGCCATCTTGCTCCGCCCTCCCATTGTTTAATTTTCATTGTGCCACTTCTTCCTGCTAAACCTATTTCATGATAATTGGAGTAAAATATTTTTCAGGGTCACATTTTTTAAATAAACAAATATTGAGAGCTGAGAACTTTCTTTCTTTCTTTCTTTCTTTCTTTCTTTCTTTCTTTCTTTCTTTCTTTTTGTTTTGAGAATTTTCTGACACTTCTCCATAATTAGAGGTATCTGAGGGCATTACAAAACTTAGACAAGGAATCATTGAATTGGAAATACAATCAAAAGGAGTAAGCAATCTGATAGAATTCATACGTATTACATAATTACACAGTTGCAGTGGACATAGTGGTTAACTATTTATATTCTGGAGGCAGACAGACCTGGGTTTGAATCTCTTTGTTAAGAGATCATTTGATGAATATTTGGGTTGTTCCCTTTTGGCCATTATGAATGCAATTTCTGTGGACTTTTGTGTACAAGTTTTTCAATGAGCTTTGTTTTCAATTCTTTTGGGAATACACCTACCAGTGGAATTGCTGGATTATGTGATAACTCTACAGTTAACCCATTGAGGAACTGCCAAACTATTCCTCAAAGCATCTGTACCATTTTACATTCCTTCCAGCAATACATGAGGGTTACAATTTCTTTACATCCTGAAACACATGTGCTTTTTTATGGGTTTTGTTTATGTATTTTTTATTGTAACCATCTTTGTGAGTGTGCAGTAGTATCTCAATATGGTTTTAATTTTCATTTCTCTAATGGCTAATGATATTGAGCATCTTTTCATGTGCTTATTGGCCATTTATGAATCTTTTTTTGAGAACTGTCTATTTAAATCCTTTGCCTGTGTCTATTCAAATCCTTTGTCCATTTCACTTGGGTTATTTGTACTTTTTTTATTATTTGAGTTTGTAAGTGTTCTCTATTTGTAGATACTAGACCCATAAAATATGATTTGCAAATATTTCTCCTATTCTGTGGATTGTCTTTTCACTTACTTGATGTTTTGTAGCACTAGCAGCTCTAAAGTTTTAAATGATTTTTTTTAAATGGGATATTGCTTTGTCACCCAGCTTTGGAGTATAGTGGTGTGTACGTTTAAAAATGCTCATGGTTGAACAATAGCAGATGGTTGTAAGAGTGTTAAAACTTGAATAAATAAATTATAAACAACCTGTGATGATCCAGATTTTGAAATTAGCAAACAGTAACTCTAAATCAGCTACTAAGACTATGCTGAAGCTCATAAGGGAAACTAAGGTAATAAGAAACAAACAAAAAAAATAGACTCTTGAATCAAATGAAAAATTGCAGCTGAAAATTAAGTTTACAAATGCAGTATGTAATTTTAAAATCACTAGTTAGACTTGACAGCTTATTGGAGATTAAAAAGCAATATAATGAGTTTGAAGACAGGATTAAAAGGAATTATCCAAGACATAATAATATACAGAAATAAAAACAAAGCAAAAACAAATTAAGAAAAACAATGGCAGTTAGTACAATAGCAAAAAGCTTTGCATATGGGTAATTGAAATCTCAGGAGAAAAGACAGAGATTACAGAACATTATTTGAAAAAATAATATTAAAAATTTGAAATTTAGGAAAGGTATAAATTCAAAAATTAAAAAACTCATTAACCATTACACAGGGAATATGAAAAGAAACCAACAAACAAACAAAAAAGATTCATCGTTACTACCACTCTACCACTCCAAAAATAATGAGAAAATTATGAAAGCAAGCAATCGTGATATGTATCTACAGAAAAATTTTAATGACAATCTACTTCTTTTCAGAAACTTTAGAGGAAAGAGAACAGTGCAACAGTGACTTTAATATGCTGAGTGGAGAAAGCAATAATAATTAGAAAACCCTGTTAAATCAAAGTTCTATATCAAATAACATATCCTCACAGAATCAAAGTAAGTTTAAGATATTTTCTGATAACATAAACAAAAATAAATAATTGGCAGATGTTAATTATAATAACTTTACAATAAACGTGGCTTTGCATAAAAGATAAGGGTAGATTCAGTTCCATCATTAAAAACTTATCACTTTTGCATTAGGTAGTACCTCTAATTAGACTGTGAAAAGAAAGCATTATATACAGTATTTATCCTCGAAGAAATACTTTAAAATATTACAATGTAAACAAGTATATCTAAAAATCTGATGGATAAATTAAAAGCAATCTGAAAAATAATTAACCTGTTATAAGACACGAAGGAAGAACAAAGAACCAAAATCAGAAAGAGGAACAGAAACATGCAAAGTAAATCTGTAGGTTTAAATATGGCAGTTTTAAGATGCATTAATAGCACGATTAAAATGCAAAAAAAGGCAAGACTCAGCAAGCTGCTACCTAAACAAATGTATATTAAATATGAAAATACAAGTAGGATAAAAATACACAGGTAGGGCTGTTATACATAGTAGAGTCATGATACCCACAGAGGCATATTAATAACAAAAATTATATTAAAAAAGGAATGTTGCTTGAGATGAGAAAAGCACTTTATAAAACCTGAGGTTCAGTTCCTCATGAAGAGTTAACAAATGTAATCATGTATGAATCTGGTAACAGAGCTTTAAACTAGTTTTAAACTTGAAACATAAAATAAAACCTAGAAAGAATTGAAGAAATAAAACATATATTTCCACAAACACAGTCAAAAACTTTACACACACCATCTCCTGGCAATTGATAGAACTAGTCAAAAAGAAAAAAAATCAATAAGTACTAAGAAGAATATTACCTACTACCTTGACCAAATTGACATTTAAGGAATACTTAACTGAATGATCAATGGAGGTCAATTCTTTCTCCACTGTAAGATATGCCCATCATGGAAGCAACATATCCAGTTTCAATGTAGCCTTCAAATAACTTAAAAACATAATAATATAATAAAGTAGTCTTCTATGGATCAGTAGATTCAACATCAGTAAAATGTCCCTTTCTGTCTGAAACATAGAAATCTTAAAAGAGTATTCCTCTCAATCAAATGAGGTGGAAACCACATATACTATAGATCCATAACTTCCTTGAACTCATAGGAGAGCTGATGTTGAAGGGTGACATATCAACATCAGAACATGTGTGGAATGCTGTGAAGACGATGCTTAAAATAAATTTCTAGCTTCTCATGCTTCTATAGAAAGTTTTGAAAATGTCTAAATGGATGAATTTCCATCTTAAATAGATAAATTAGGAAGAACACAACATACCCAACATATGTAATATGAAAGAAATAATAATATGGCAAAAAAAGAAAGGAAAGTAAGACAATAAAGAAAAGTAACAATGCTGAAAGTTGGCTATCTGAAAAGCTTATTTACTTGGCAAACCCATGACTCTATTGATTAAGATTTTGAAAGAACAGAAAACACAACTTTAAAATAATAGGAAAGAACAGTATTAATTACATACTCAATAGGTATTAGAAACATTAAAAAAATAGATGTAATAAAATGTTTATTTCAATAAGTAGGGTGACTTTGAAAAATAAAAGTTATCAAAACAAAAACAGGAAGAGAGGGGATACTGGGATAGATTTATACCTACCTCGTCAAGAAAATGAAGCAGCATACAGCCCTTGAGAGGCTGAGCCAAGAAGACTGCTTGAGGCCAGAAGTCTAAGACCAAACCACGCAATATAGCAAAACCTTGTCTCTACAGAAAATTAAAAAATTAAATAGCCAGGTGTGGTGGCATGCACCAGCTTCTTGGGAGGCTGAAATCGGATGATCTCTTCAGCTACAGTGAGCTGTGATGATGCTGCTACACTCAAGCTGGATGACAGAATGAGATGCTGTTTCAAAAACAAAAAGTTACCAAATTTATCAAATTACCCACAGATAATTTCTATCCATGATGGCAGAGTAACAGGTATCAGAGTTGTGTCCTTCCTTAAACAACTGAGAATGCCACATCAATGGAACAATGATGTACAGACCTTGGACAACAGGCATCCCAGGACATCCCTGAGAGTAAAGACACATGAGGTAAATCCAACAAATGGCTTTTGGGAGTATTTTCCAAACCCAACTGAAAATCAGGTGAAAAACAAAGATGAAAGATCCATGAAGAAGAAATAGCTAGAATTCCCAGAGCACAGAAATGCAAAGAAATACACAGAATTACAAAGGGAGCACTGCAATATTCAAAGTGGTTCTCTCGAGTTTTGGAGAGAAGAATTATCTGTTTGTACCAGGAAAGGAACCACTGGAAAGGAATAAAGCCACAATTTATGGATGTCACTAAGGGTGAGGTATATGTCATCTTTAGATCAGCCAGAGTGGAAGCATCTTATAAAACATCAGGTCCCCAATAGAGTCCTAAAAGACCTTAAAAGTAGGGGTGAAGTCCTAGCATAAAGATGGCTCTAAAATCACCTTACAAAGCTTAAATGAAACTGTCAAAAGAATTAAATTGATTCTAAATAAACTACATGAGCATGTAAAAATTCCAGGGTCTATAGAGCAAAACAAATTTAACTTCTTTTAAAGCTTAAAAAAAATCCATAATTCAACAATGTAAAATTCACAGTGTCTGGCATTCAATAAAATAGGCACTTAAAGAAATAGGAAAAATTGGCCCCAAATGAGAATAGTCAATGAATGGAAATAGATTTAAAAAATGACAAAATTAGCATAAAAGAGGTTGAAAAAGCTTCTAAATATATTCCATGTTTTAAGAGAACAAGGAAAATAACATGTCAAAAAGAAATGAAAAATGGAAAAGACTAAAACCTAAATTCTAGAGATTAAAAATACATATTTGAAATAGAAAATAAATATGCTAGATGAGACTAGCATTTATTTGGGCAATGAAAAAGGAACATATTTATAAAAAATATCCAAACTGGGGCACACACAGAGAGAAAAGAGACTGGAAAACAAAGAAATCAACAGACCATCATGAACCTGTAATGTATTACCAAGAAATGTAACCAAATCTGTAACTGGAGTTTCAGGATGGGGTAAAAGGGTTATACAAAAAATATTTGAAGGATCAAGGGCTGAAATAATTTTAAAATTAATAAAAACTATAAACCAGTAAATCCAAAAACGTTAATTAATCTGTAGTAGAAGAAACTTAAAGAAACAACACAGAAAATCACGATCAAATTATTTAAGGGAAAATCTTAGAAGAGAGCATTTTAAATGCAGAAATTGGAGATTATGTAAATGTAAAAGCAATAATAAACACTACACACATTCCTATGTTAATGGTAAGACAATGGCCACATAATTGCAATTCTGAGTAAAAAAAATTGAAAATAAAACCTGTATCTCCACTTAATCCCTGTTCTTCCAAATTAAAAAGGGATACTACATTCTTATTTTAGATACCCCCAATGGAGATGGTGCATTGTCATCTGATTTGTACTGCAGAAAATGTTAAAGGATGTTAACATATTCAAACAGAAGAAAATTAATTACGGGCGGATTATTCAATTTATAAAGAAAATAAAAGTAACATAAATGATAAACACATCATTAAAAGTAGATGAATTATTTTGTCAAATTTAATATTTTTAAAGGAAATTGACAATCTAAAGGAAATGCAAAAATGTATTGTTTTATGTAATATTTAGAATAAAGTACATGACAATGCACAAAAGAAACATCAATAGAAAAATAATGTTATAAAGTTCTTGAATTGAAAGTGATAGTTTGTAATATTTTTAAGGTGAACTATGATAATTTCAAATTGTATATGGTACAATATAGCATGAACACTAAAATATATAGCATAACTGATAAGCCACTACTACAGACAAACTTGAGGAAAATAATATACCAAAATGAAATTAAAAAGAGAGAGAGAGAGACAGAAAAGTAAAATATTTATTTGATGAAGAGAAAAATAGGAAATGGGTGATTTAAATCTAAGCAAATCAATAATTACATCAAAGATTATTGTTATAAACATTTCATTTAAAAGGAAAAGATGGTTAGATTAAAAAGAAATCAAGATATCTACAAAAAATATATTTTAAAAATTAAAAATGCTTTTAGTAAATAGGATGGAAAAAATTATAATACACAAACACCAAACAAAAGCTCAATGAAATGTGTATATTAATACAAAACAGAGTAGATTTCAGAACAAGAAATATTGACATAGATAAAGAGGGGAAAGGTACTGCTTGATAATACAAGAGGCAAGTCATCAAAAGGACATCATAATAGATGTAATATGATAGAGCTTCAAATAATATGAAGCAAAAGCTGATAAAACTGAAAAGAGAAATTTTAAAATCACCAATTACATTTATATATTGTGTCATATTTTCTCACAGTATAAGATAGAGCAAGTGATGCAGGACAAGGCAGCCCTACAACCGCTGCCTTGGCCCCTGGCGGCGCTGATGCTGTGGCAGATGGAGGAACCAGCTTGCGGAAGGGCCGGACACCTGTCAGGGAGACACTGGCTCCTTGCTGTCTTCTTCCCATGCTCTTCTGGCTAGTCCATTTCATGGATGGCACCTTGCTGTCTTCTCTTCCTGCACATCTGACTGATCAATGTCATGTCAGTTTCCAAGGCCTAGGTCTTCATTGGACAGCTGGCTGTAACTGACAAAAACCCAAGCCCTAAGAAGTTCCGGCAAAACAACTCCCTGGGACTATATACACCCCTGAGCAGAGAGCTCAGGAGCAGACCTCGGCAGGACCTCGGAGAGTGAACAGGAGAGCTTGTTCCTCTCCAAGCAGACCTCAGCTGGACCTCGGAGAGGGAACAGGAGAACTTGTTCCCCTCCTGGGTCCTCTTTGCCTGGAGGTCTGGTTTTTCTTGTACTTCTAATTTTTCTTTCTTGTAAATAAATCCTGACTTACCACTACTCTTGTGGTCCGTCGATTCCTTCTTTGAATTGCAGAGACCAAGAGCCTGAAATTCCAGCATCACAAGTATATAAAAATTCAGGGAGACATAGACCATGAGAACCCTATTAATGAGTTAAAATGAATTGGTATTTATAGAACACTACACTAAAAAAATCAGAATACATATTGCTTTCAAGTACACATTACATTTTCACCAAGATAGTTGGTATTTTGGGACATAAAATAATCTCAATAAATTTAAACAATTTGAAATTGTGCAAAGTTTGACACAAACAAGTGAACTAGAAAGTAATATACTTACCTTGTAAAATAACAAACTTCAATTAGAGCACAGATTAAAGAAGAAATTAAGAGTAAATTAGAAACTATTTTTAACTGAATGAAATTAAAACGTAACATATCTAAATCTGTAGAACAGAGTTTAAGATGTAACTAGTGAAACATTTAGAATTAAATGTTTATATTAGAAAAGACAAAAACTCAAGTCAATTATTTATGCCTTAGAAAACAGCAGAAGGCGGGGCAGCGCCTGTGGCTCAGGGAGTAGAGCACCCGCCCCATATACCAAAGGTGGCGGGTTCAAACCCGGCCTCGGCCAAACTGCAAAACAGAAAAACAGCCGGGCGTTGTGGCGGGCGCCTGTAGTCTCAGCTATTAGGGAGGCTGAGGCAAGAGAATCGCCTACGCCCAGATGTTGGAGGTTGCTGTGAGCTGTGACGTCACGGCACTCTACTGAGGGTGATAAAGTGAGACTCTGTCTCTACAAAACAAAAAAAAAGATCAAGAAAACAGCAGAAGGCAGTTTAAAGTATAATAAAAGCAAACAGAAAGAAGAAAATAGTAAAGGTAAGAAGATAAATAAATGAAACTGGAAGAACAATAGAGAAAATTAATGACTACCAAGGAATTTTTTTAAAAAATAAATATAAATAAATCTCTAGCTATAATAACCAAAAATATGAAAGAAGACAAACATACCAAAATCCTGTAAACAAGGGAAAACTATTTGTGGAATTTGTGGATGATATGCAAGAAGGTGCATTGGTATGTTCATCCTAAAGACTTTGTTTCATGAGTTTATAAACCTGTAATCTTAGCACTCTGGAGGGCCAAGGTGGGTGGATCGCCTGAGCTCATGAATTTGAGACCAGCCTGAACAAGACCAAGACCCCATCTCTAAAAAACAGCTGGGTGTTTTGGCGGCACCTGTGGCCCCAGTTTCTTGTGAGGTTGAGCCAAGGGAATTGTTTGAGCCCAAGAGTTTGAGTTTGCTGTGAGCCTTGACACCACAGCATTCTACTGAGGGCAACAAAGTGAGACTCTGTCTCACTAAAAAAAAAAAAAAAAAAAGTCTCTGAGTTGCACAGAGACTCAAAAATCTTAAAACCAATTAACCAATTACCTTGTGCCACAAATTATAAGCAATAAATGGAAAACCAATTTGGCATAATGTTGTGTCTTGACTGAAATATTACCAGATTCTAATTATTTTTAAGGTCTCTATCCTAGAGTGTTTACTGTTCAGGAGTCCATATCCCTTAAATATGGAAAACTGCATATGCCAAAATTATTGCAGCTTAGCCAGTAAAATGATGTATTGCAAAAGATATTGGTTAGTCTGCCATCTGCTCTGGAATGATAGCTAGCAGAATCTCAATTTTTAATTTTTGATTCCATTACAGATGAAACCTTTCAAGAATCAAGAAAAGGCTGATGTGATTCTGTATTTTCTCAATGAAAAAGAAACACTATTCTTCAAGATTCCAAGTAGATACACATAATAACAACTACATTTGTTTAAAATATAGTTTAAAAATGTTAATCAAATCGGATTAAAAATAAACAGTATATCACACAGAGTTTAGCATTTTTAAACGAATGCTCACATTCATGAATACTTTATGATTTTTTTCCATGAACCTTGATAATGGTACTTCTATTGTCAAGCTTTTAAAACATGGTGAGAAAGCCAGAGCTGTGAGCCCTATGATAACAGTTCCTTTTAGCAATATAAAGCATGACTCAAAAATTAGAACTGATTAGATAAAGTTATTTTGACTGGGCTACCTCCCCTATTATTCCATTAGGAATTCAATAACAAAATCCCATAAGACTGGGGGGCTTAAACAATAAGAACTTATTTCTCACCATTCTAGAAACTGGAAGATCAAGATCAAGGTGCCAACAGGGCTGGGATCTAGTGCAGACTGTCCCCTTGGGTGACAGGTGGCCATCTTCTTGTTGTATCCTAGCATGGTCTTTTCTTAGTGTGTGGACATGTACGTGGGGGGGAGAAGAAGAGGAGGAAGAGGAGAATGAGAGAGAGAAAAAGAGAGAGAGGGAAAACAGAGGGGGGAGAGGGGAGAAAGCTCTAAGTTATGTCTTTATAACAGACTAGTCCCCTCACGAGGGCCCCATCCTCATGACTTATCTAAACCTGACAACCTTCAAAAGCTACATCTCTGCTAACCAAATACTATCACTTTAGGATTTAGGGCTTTAACATGTGTTTGGGGGAAGGAAGGGACAAAATTTAACTCATGGCACTTCCTAAAGTGCCTTAGCTGGTAAGGAGAAATTGAGAAATGAGTCAGATAGGGCAAGGGTTGTCAGAGGAGAAGACCTGTAGAATGAGACAGTCACAATGAAAGCCACGTAAGAGTGTAAATAGACTTAGCTAAGATAAGTGTAGCCAATAGGGACCCTTTAGTTATTCTACTTTGAACATAACCTCCTTCCCTGAAACAGAAGGGGAATTCCTTTAATCTGGAGCAGGTGCACAGTTGAGGTGACCGTTACCCTAAATAAACTAAATTTATTTGTTAGCATTATTTAAAAAAAAAAAAAAAAAAAGGCAAACACCCACCAGCACTATGACAGTTTACAAATACCATGGCAGCCCTTGGAAATTACCCTGTATAGAGCAAAGGGGGACGGACCCTTAGCTCCAGGAACTCTCTACCCCTCTCCCAGAAATCCATGAATATTCCCCAACCCAAACTTATCATGTTATTAGAGATGAGCTAAAAAAGGGGGAACCCAACCCTGTGTGGACTGCTGCCTCCTTCGGAGCAGTCCATATTCTACCATCTTTGAGAGTGTACTACACTTTCTATATTCTTGCTTTATACATGTCTACTTCTCTTGTGACCCTGCATTTGAATTCGTCAAGAACCCTCTCTGCCAACATCGGTGGTGATCCACACCAATATCAAAATGAGAGCAGAAAGTTTGAGAAGAAAATGACAAAAGGTGGGTGTTCTATTAGAGAGGGCTGGGTAATGATTAAACTTGAGAGAGCAAAGGAAGGCAGACCAGAGCCTGTTAGTCAATGTTAAGGACTCGTGGATACTTTCCCACTTTCCCACTCATTCTCCTTTCAGGCCTCAGGCTCCCTGTCTATGTTGTCTATCTCTCTTTCTCTTGACATTTTAGTTACTATAAAATGATTTCAAACAAACACCTGCAAATCTTAGGTACACTACAAGGTGCATCCAGCATGGTATTTTAAGAAAGAAGAGTGGCCAAGTAATAACTAAGCACGCAGAGTGGTGTCTTTTAAGAAACCAAGTGATCAGAGGTAGCCCTGTGTAGACCACAGTGGCCAGAGATTAATCAGGATGTCTAGCTCTCAGTGTGGTGGCCCCAATGTGAGAATCGAAGTGTTTTCCATTTCAGAAGCTAGATGATATCAGAGATCTCAGCATCTCATTTGTTGATTAAACATCCAATCAACTAAATGTAAAGTAGAAATGCTCTTCCCTTGCTGATTTGTTTTATTATGTTTTATAAAATAAATATTGAATATCTATGCTTATATCTTTCATTAAAGGAATTAGAAATTACAAAAGATAACTCAAATCCATTTGTATTTTAAAGACTTTTAAATAAATATTTGTAGTAAAAAGGCCTAAGTCTAGGGTTATCAGACTAAATAAAACACAAGACACATGTATACATTTGAAAAATAGCTCTAGGGCAGTGCCTATATCTCAGTGGGTAGGTCAGGTTCATACACCAAAGGTGGCAGGTTCGAGCCCAGCCCAGGTCAGCTACACAATAATGACAACTGCACCAAAACAATAGCCAGGTGTGGTGGGCACCTGTAGTCCCAGCTACTTGGGAGGCTGAGGCACGAGAATCGCTTAAGCCCAAGAGTTGGAGGTTGCTGTGAGCTGAGATGCCACAGGCAAAATAGTGAAACTCTGTCTCAAAAAAAAAAAAAACAAAAAAAACTAAATGCTGATTTTTTGGTAATATAATGAAAAAATATAAATATCAGACATTTAGGAGGTTCCAACAAAGTCATTCTAGGACACAAGATAAAAGCATTAATTGCAGGATGTGCTGGGCTTATACAGGATCCTTGGTAATCCTGCTTACACCTTGCTCTCTGGCTGTGTTCTCTATAACATTTCCCTCTCAAAGTTAATTATTATCAACAATGTTAAAAATATAAAAAAAAAAATTCAGAGGCATTGTATCCTCCAACTAAATAAGAATTTTGTTGGAAAACCTTTTTCTTGTTTATGTAATACCTGAATGAATATGAAGCTATAGGATAAAAGCACTTTGAAAAACTTGCTGGTCCCCTATGACAAAGGAAATATTCTTATTGCCAATCAAATCTCAGAATTTTTATTATTTTTTATATTTCGAGTGGGATCAATTGAAGGAATATGGCTGAAAAAGGAAGAGAGAAAGAAAGAAAAGGAGGATTGGTATAGTCCATGGAATTCTGATTATATGAATTATAAAAATCAAACATGTACTTGGTTTTAAATCTTGGCTATAAGAGAGTGAGGCAACATGACAAATAGATCTGACATTACCTGTTTTGTAAGCCATAGTGCATGTCAGAATTCCTGTGGCGAAAGCATAAAAGCTGAAGTGGACTTGGGACCACAGAAGAAAATAAAATGTGCCTGTAGCATTTACAATAAGTGAAAAGCAGACATTCCATCTGCCCTTTGTTCCACACTTGGGAAATAAGGATGAAGGTACTTTATACTTAGGGTAATAGGAGAGCTTTCCCAGTGAGGGCGTCTCTTTTATAATTACTCAACACATCTGGGTGTTATCGTAAGTCTTAAAGGTCAAGCTAATATTGGACATAAAGGTTAACAAGCCAACCTTGCTGGAGGTGGGAGGAACATAGGAAAAATGTTTGCTATTAAGGATGATAACACATTGAAACAAAATATATAATACGGAAGTAAGTTAAAGGGTACTTAAGAGAGAAAAAACAAAACAAAACATAAAAGACATGTATTATAACATGTCTTGGAGAATGAGCATTCCTTTTACGTGTGAAACACTATCAGTGCCGTTGACATATTGTTTTAAGAGCTGGAAGACACATTATGTGGACTAAGTCTATCATTTCTTTGTATTTCCAAGTAACGGGCCAATTATCTCTCTATATATTTTTTAGATAGTTCAGTTTTCACCATTTAATAATTTTTTTTCTGTATAATTCTTTTTTTCTGAATTTTAAAATTTCAGATTAATGAGGGTAAAATAACCTAATAAATGATTGGGTTACATAGTTTGCACTTATTAGGTATAGTTCAAATTGTAGTTGAGCCCTTCACCCAGACAGTATGCTGTAAGAGTTTTACAATCTCCCTCTCTCCCCTCTTTTCCCTTTTCCTTCCTTCCACCCCTTTCCCCATTTGAATTTAATTGTGTTTTTCTCTATTGTGGTTGTGTAGTTGTTTATCCATTGGTTTTACATAAGTATTGAGAATATTGGATACTTTCTTTTCCATTCTTGTGATATTTTACTAAGAAGAATGTGCTTCAACTCCATCCAGATAAACCAAAAAGATGTAAAGTTTCCATCTTTTTTATGGCTGAATAATATTCCATGGGATACATATACCATAATTTATGAATCCTCTCATGCATCAATTGGTTTTTAAAATAATAGATATTCATGGTAAGAAAGTTTGAGAGTGAAAAAAGGATAAGGACAGAAATAAATGTCATGCTTAAAATAGTGTTCACTAGCTGCATGGTATTTTATTATACTGATCTGTTTTCTGATCTTAATAAATTCAACTATTTTACATTATACTTTAATTATTATGCTTTAATTAAACATTAGTATTTAGGAGAGCTTACTATATAGTACTAACAATAATCCTGTAGCCGGAATTTCAGGTCCTTGATCTCCGGGTTGAAGAATGAAACCTCAGACCACATGAATAAGAGAAATGATAGAGTTTACTGAAAGATAAGAGAGACGGATAATCAGGCGGGGAACAGAATGGCAATAGAGGGGGCCCTGGTTGGACAGCCCATGTGTGCCATTTGTCCAGGTGTTTATATACTGCCCCCCCATCTGGTGGGCAAGGAGGTTTGGGGAAGTGTCCCAATAGGCCAGCGGTCTGAGATCTGAAAATAATCCTAGAATTAGAATGGGATGGGTCTTTGCAGTTCTTGCCTAGGATGTGTGCTCCCAACTCCAGGAGGGACCACCAGAATCCATCGGGCTGCGTTTTTCACGACCTTGCTGGAACGCAGCCTGGAAAGCACCTGTTTGTACCTGGAGCTGGTGTCTGGAAAGAGACGGATTTGTGAGCTTACTCAGAAATGGGAGGGGGCCTGAATGAGGGAATGTGGTATCGCCATCAGTTAGGATTATTATTAACAAGTCCATTTTATAGAGGCAGAAACTGAGGTGTAGTGTTGAGATTTACATCTAAGATATCTGATTTCTGTGCCTGCACTCTTCATATTTATAGCATTTCATTGGTGGCTAGGGTAAGTTCCAATGCATGGGATCGCTGATTCAAATACATGCATCAAAATGGAATTATGAGACATTATGGTTCATTACTACACTTCCGAGAAACACAGTTGATGGTGTCCTGTCTGATTTACCCGAGCAAGTGTCGACTTGCTCAGCTCATCAGTATTGCTGGGAGGACTTCATTTGTTTCTGTCCATGCAGATTTTATGTTTCTTTATTTTTGTGTATCTCACAACTTTCATAATGACTCATATATGAATAAATATAAGACTCTCAGCAGATTTTCCTAGTATTTCTTTCAAGATGCCATACCAATTAAATCTGGGGTTTATGCTGGTATGTGAGGGCTCATTTTGAATTTTGCTACAAAGGCCACAAAATAGTTTATCATTAAGTACGTTTTTATTTCTCTGGTTATTAATTTGGTTAGTCATTTTCCATATGTGTAATCTCCAGTATATATAGTTACATCTAGATACATTGATTATCAATATCTAAGAATAGATGTGCTTGATGATAGAACTAAATATTCTTGCAGCAAAAGAGGACTTTGTAGGATGGCAGTCCGGCTCATCATCTAGACTGATACACGGTCATAGACAAGAAAAGGAAGCCTGGATTGTGGTGCAACCCCAACGAGAAACATCACACACACCCAATAAAGTTAAACAACTATTATATACCCATGACAATTAAAAAAAAAAAACAAAAAAGAGAGAAAAAGAAAACAAAGAAAGGCACGAAGACTTGGTGGAAGAGGACATAAAGCTATTGGTGTTCCTATTGCTCAGGATCTTGTCTTTCAACAAGACATTTGGCCAACAAGTGTCTCAGCTTCAGCCTTTCAGATTTTGAGGAGAACAGCAGTGGGTTTTCAGCAGGCAATGCAGGTGGTTTTGAAGCTCTGAAGCCCATTCCAGACATCCACCTCATGACCAGCAACTGAAAAACAGAAGTCTGCAGGGGGCAACAGGGACAAGATCTCCATCTAAAAGAAGCCTGGCCACTAGCAGCCCTGCCACACATGGGGAGCTCTTATGTGGTTTTGAGGAACATGGACATTTACTTGCCCCTTCTCAGATATCCACGGGACTATAGTGGGGTGGGGGATACCTACAAGGGAGCAGAGTGGTATGGCCAATAGTGTCCCTTCCCTTAGCCTCTGGAAGAACATTTCATTTTAATTTGGTTTTGAAGACTAACTTTCTCACTGTCAAAAAAGAAATGTATGTGCATGTGTGTGTGTGTGAGTGCAGTTTGTGGGACGTGATTTGTGTCTATGCATTTGTCAACATCTACATGTGTATTACTTGCTTGTTTTGTTGGCTGAATCTGACTCACACCAGCTCAAGAAAATTAATGATTAAAGTGTTGACAATTTGTACAAGTCTATTGATGGATAGTTTGAAATCAGTCATCTTGGTGGTATTTACATATGGATAAGACCAACCTCTATAAATCAGCAAAATTGACAGGTCAGAGTTGCTTTGTCTTTTTGGAAAGTCCTTGCCCATTACTTTTGCTCATCATTTTACAGATGAAGTTATTGAATTCCAAATTTCATTGACATGTTTATGGTCACAAACCTATATAGTAGAAGAGAAGCAATCCTTCAAATACTATGTCTTAACACGGGTTAGAGATTTCATCTGGGATGTTTGGAAACTAGATTTGAGGTTCTATTTTTTCCCCTCAATATCAGTTCATACCAGTAGCAATGAGCATAGCTAGTGTCTGTGTCTGGGTTTCTGATACCATTCTGCACTGAAAGGAAGCAGGGTAGCTCCTGTAGGGCTTATTTTAGGGCTGGGCCGAGGAATGTACAAGATGGACCAGAAAGTAACTGCTAACAAAACAGAAGAATGAAAGCTTTTGGGGGGAACAGAGGAGCCCAGTAAGAGCTATCAATGGTCAAAGCTGGAGGAGTTTAAACAACAAAATAAAAAACAGAGTTAGGGCTCGGCGCCAGACACACACACCTAGACTGGCAGGTTCAAGCCTGGCCTGGGCCTGCTAAACAACAATGACAACCGCAACAAAAAATTATCCTGGTGTGGTGGGCACCTGTAGTTCCTGTAGTCCAGCTGCTTAGGAGGCTTAGGCAAGAGAATCTCTTGAGCCCAAGAGTTTGAGGTTGTTGTGAGCTGTCATGCAACAGCACTCTACAGAAGGCAACATACTGAGACTCCATCTCAAAACAAACAAACAAATGAAACAAAGTTAGATTATAATCCAAAGTTCAAAATAAATATCAGTGAATCCATCCTTATGTACATAATTAACTGAATACATAAATAGGAGAGCAAGAAGAGATAAAAAGCAAAAAGCATATTATCCTTTTTTTTTTTTTTTATAAAGACAGTCTCACTGTGTCACCCTTGGTAGAGTGCCATGGCGTCACAGCTGACCGCAACCTCTAACTCTTGGGCTTAGGCAATTCTCTTGCCTCAGCCTCCGGAGTAGCCGGAACTACAGGCTACCATGCCCGACTATTCTTTTGCCACCATGTCCGACTATTCTTTAGTAGGAGTTGTCATTGGTGTTTTAGCTACCCGGGGCCGGGTTTGAACCCACCCCCCTTGGTGTTATGTGGTGGACACCCTGCTGACTGAGCTGTGGGCACTGCCCACATAATCCTTTTCATATGATGTGATGAGACTCTGCTGCCTCTGAGGTCTTCCTCCCCACCACTGCCAACAAAATATCACCTTAGTCTAACCATGAGCAAAACAATTTAAAAAACTCAAATTGAGAAACATTCTACAAAACAGCCTTTCAATACTCCTCCTAAGGTCATTTGAAAAACGGTAAGTCTGAAAAAATTTCACAGCAGTCAGACACCTAAGGAATTGTAACAACTAAATGTAAACACCTAAGGAATTGTGACAACTAAATGTAATATATTCTAAAACAGAGAAGGGATGTTAGGTAGAAACTAAAGAACTCCAAATATGTGTGCACCTTAGGTAATAACAATGTATCATTAGTTGGAACAAATATATCATATTGATGCAAGATGTTTATAATAAGGAAAGTGGATATGGGGACTCTGCACTAATTTTGCAAATTGCAGGTGAATCTATGTCATCATAAAACAAAATGTTTATTTAATATATCTGTTTATGGTTTACCAGCGTACTGGTTATTTCAGGTTGAAATTTACCTGGAGTTTTGTCACTTCATTCTTTACTGAAGACAATCAGCCTGTTCTGTCAGCATCTCCCATAGAATGGAGGCATGGTTAGAATAGCAAATGAAAAACACAATAGAATTTTCTAAGTTGCTGGCCAAGGGGTTTTAAAATCTTTGTGTGAAACTAAGCATATAATGTAATGTATCCACTCAGCTGAATATATGGAAATAAATTCAGCATATCAATAGCCACGTTATCTGAAGCTTTGCATGAAAGTCATAATGAACTATTTAAAATGTTCTATTTTGTTTTGATCCATTTTAAATACTCAGCACTTGTTTTTTTTTCCAAGTGAATTTAAGCTACTTTTGTATTATTTACCAATACTTATCTGATCTTTCCTTATCCCATGTATGTCTGGCCAGATAGTTGTCAATTTTAATAAATGCTTTTAAAGTCCAGTATGTAAGAAAGAAAAGAAAGGAACCAAGTCAGTTATAGTCACTAGCTGAAAGCACCTCTGAAGAAAAAGTCAGTGGCAGAAATAGTTTGAAGCTATTAGTGAAAAATAAATGCATTCAGTTTTACGTATTTAATTTTTTCACCACATTGAAATACAAAACTTAAGGGTAGATTCCTTAAAAATATAACTTTGCAAAAGTATATGACTTGCTAATATTTCTCAAGTATGGCAATTTTAAATAATTTTGATAGATAACAAATTTGGAGGCTAAATTGTCATCTCCATACTTATTTGTGAAAAAATAAAAATGCTAAAAATAAATCATGCAAAATAAGTACTAATATTTCAATTGATTGGAAGGTTGCCTATTTATACGGGTATCTAAGCATCTTTTCAATAGGTTGTCAACTGGATTCTTTGTAATTAGAAGACCAAAGGAGGTTGTAAAATCAAAGTTAATTTTTGTGAACTCTGGTGTTTAGTTAAGAGTTTCTGATCTCTCTTTTACCTTTTCGCATTCACTTCCGTCTCTCTTTGGAAATACTCTCAGCTTTCTCTTTGTTCTTCTGAAATAAAATTACTCTTTGTTAAAAAGAAAAGAATTTCTATTCCCCTAAGGATAGTAAAATATACCTAGAATAATCTATAATCAAATTAAATATATACATGTATAAGATAAAATACCATATTAATCCAAGAATATTTTCAAATGATATCTAATGAGCTGATAATTATAAATTTTTCATAACCTCAAAATTCAAAAAGGAGTCTCTTGTACATTCGCTGTGATAGACAAGACTCAGAAGAGATCCGGTCATCTCTCTTTCTTAGATGAGGTTCCATTGATTATCAGAATAGAAAAATGGACATAACTATGCCATAATCATTGCAGTTTAAAATTATAAAAGAGGAGAGGAATGCCAGTTTCAGTTACAGTACCTCTCCAGAAACCATAAGGTATAATCAGTAAATAGAAGATATTATTAATAGAATTAGTAGTGCTCAGTAAAAATGGAGTTTGACAGGTTTGGCAGTTAAAAGGGATTAATTTAGACTTGGGTCAATTATCACAGGATAGAGAAAGGGCATAAAGGAAGATAGTAAGTATCATTATCCTGTAACAGCTAAAGATAGTTCAGGAAGGGAATTTTTATAATACATTATTGCAGCACGCCAGGGTAGTCAGACCATCTCTTATTCTTGTTTCAGACTAGTATACCGGCTCGGTGCCTATGGCTCAACGGGGTAAGGCACCAGCCACGTACACCTGAGCTGGCAGGTTCGAATCCAGCCTGAGCCTGCCAAACAACAATGACGGCTGCAACCAAAAAAAAATGGCCGGGTGTTGTGGCGAGCGCCTGTGGTCCCAGCTACTTGGGAGGCAGAGGCAGGAGAATTGCTTGAGCCCAGGAATTGGAGGTTGCTGTGAGCTGTGATGCCACAGCACTCTACCCAGGGGGATAGCTTGAGGCTCTGTCTCAAAAAAAAAAAAAAAAAAACAGACTAGTATACCAACTGGAATATTCACACAATGACTCAAGTCAAGAAATTTTTATTCAGTAGAATATGTTCTAGAGCACATATAGCAAAGTCTTGGTTATTTTATATATTCAATCTAGACAGATTAGTCATCAATTTGTTAATTATTATAGAGATTGGTAAATATTTGCTTTATTAATCCCATTAAAAACATTGACAAAAAGTTCACTCATTTCTATCAGCAAAGTTGAGAACTATCTGACTGGGGGAAGAATATAGGATAATCTCAAAAAATACCTTTGTTTCCTAGATACTATATAAAAATTGAAAAAAATGTTGCAGTTGGGGTAATTGCTTCTAAGTAGAAAGTTGTCAAATACCAACTTAGTCCTATTTCTTTGAAATAAATCTCAGAAAAAAATAATTTTTAGAATGAACATTCTCTGACATGGATCAAATTATTAGAATTGTTGAAAGTCAGAATTCCCTGAGAAGACTTTCTGCATGTCTTTTAAAGCTTGATACAATCGCAAAGACAATTTAAAAACCCTAAGTGTAAATATGAAAACAAATATCTGTGTACTAAATGTATCAGACATATACAATTTGACTTTATAATATTTGTGCTAGAGTTTAATACAATTAATAGAATTAGTAAGGATCAGTTTGGTGAACGCTGTATTTTATACAAGATCCATGGAACTCCAAGACACTCAGACTGGGCAGGTCTGGTAATCTCAAAGTTTCCAGCCATAAGTGTCATCTCTGATTGTGAGTTAAATCAGATTCTTCTTTGGGTCTGTTATTTTGTAAAAAAAAAAAAAAAATATGAACTATACCATAATACATAGTACATGCTTTCAACTACATAGGATGATAATACCAAGTTGGAAAATTTCAGAATATTTTTAAGGGAATCCTAGCAACCAATGATCTAATTTCACAAAATATTTGAAGATTAGAAAAGGCAGATTTGTGTGTGCAGTGTTTTGCTTATAGCAGAATACAAATGCTGTAAATGTTGTGTTTACATAAAATTTTGTAAATATTGTTTTCCTATTTCCACCCACTGCCACTATTTAAGCAACCTAACTGTGCCAGCAAGGGGTTGCACGTGCTACCTACAGTGGAGAACCAGCTGACTGATTATTTTCTCCCTGTTGGAAGAATCACACATATGCCATGAGCATAGTGATTTACTCACATATTTTCGTAGTATCTTCTTTACATAAAGTTACATAAAATGCTGTCATCATTTAATTATCTTAGATTATTATCTTTACTTTCTCTGTTGTTTCAATCTTTCATTTGATTCATATAATCCCCAGATAACTCTGATAGTGGAAGATAGTAGTCTTCATAATGGAAGGGAAAACAACATATTGGGAAATATATTTTGAGATCCAAAATTAACTTTAATAACCTTGAAAGTTATTGCAAATAAAGAGGTTCTATATGTCTTCTTCTGGCAGTAACTGAACATGATTATCTTCTGTTACTAGAGCTTACAATAAATTAGTGAAAAATAAGAAAAAAGTAAATATTTGATACATTTGAATACAAGGTAGACATTCTTATATTTTACAAAAATTTATTCTTTTCATTGAAAAAATGAGGAAATAAACTTATTGAGAAGATATGAAATTAATTAATTTTTATTTAAAAGTATTGTGAGAATAGAAATGTTTTGGTTACATGGATCACTTTTGTTATTCTTAAGTCGTGGCTGTAAGTTTTCCCATCACCCAAATAGTGATTATTGTATCCAGTAGGTAGGTTTGGGCCTCTGCCCTCCCACAGCCTCCCACGTAGGTTTTGGCCTTTGCCCTCCCACAGCCTCCCCCAGCTTGACTTCCGCTAAGTTCTACATTCCTCTGCGCACATGTGTGCTCATCAGTTCGTTCCAGTCTAATTAAGAGTACACGTGGTGTTCGTTTTTCATTCTTGGGATACTTCACTTAGGATGACAGCCTCCAGTTCTATCCAAAATGTTGCACAAGGCTTGAATTCATGCTTTTTTATGGCTGAGTAATATTTCCTGGTACACATATACCACATTTTGTTAACCTACTTATGAGCTGATGGGCACGCGAGTTGATTCCACATCTTTGTATTTGTGAATTGTTTTGCAACAAACAACTGAGGGTGGTGTCTTTTTGATAAAATTACCTTTTTTAAAGGTAGATATCCAGTAGCAGGATTGCTGGATCAATGGTAGGTCTACTTTTTTTTTTTTTTTTTTTTTTTTTAGACAGAGTCTCAAGCTGTCACTCTAGGTAGAATGCTGTGACGTCACAGCTCACAGCAACCTCAAACTCTTGGGCTTAAGTGATTCTCTTGCCTCAGCCTCCCAAGTAGCTGGGAGTACAGGTGCCCACTACAACACACAGCCTTTTTTTTTTTTTTTTATTGCAGTTGTCGTTGTTTTAGCTGGCCCAGGCTGGGTTTGAACCCGCCAGCCTCCGTGTATGTGGCCAGAACCCCACCCCCTGAGCTACCGGCACCAGCCAGTAGATCGACTTTTAGTTCTTTCAGTTATCTCCATAAGATTTTCCATGGAGGTTATACTGGTTTGCAGACCACCAACAGTGTAGAAGGGCTCCTTTCTCCATGCATTCATGCCAAAAACTTCTGCTTTTGGACTTTTTAATAACAGCCATTCTGACCGGGGTAAAGTAATAGCTCACTGTGGCTTTAATTTGCACTTCCCGATGATTAGTGACATTGAGAATTTTTTCATATGTTTATTGCCATTTGTCTATCTTCTGAAAAACTTCTGTTCTTGTTTCCTTTGACTTTTTAATGGAATTGTTTGTATTTTTTCTTGCTGATTTTCAAATTCTGGATATTAGCCCTTTGTCATATGTATAGCTGGCAAATATTTTTTCCTCTTCTGTAGGTTGCTTACTCACTCTGTGGATGATTTCCTTAGTTGTGCAGAAGTTTGTAGCTGACTCAAGTGCCACTTATTCATTTTTGTTATAGCAGTGATTTCCACTAGGGTCTTTGCAATAAGTTCTGTGCCTCGGCTGATAACTAAAATAGGTTGTTCCATATTTTCCTCTAGAGTTCTTATGGTTTCATGCCTTATGTTTAAGTCTTTTATTCATCTTGAATTAATTTCTGTGAGTTGTGAGAGAGAGAGAGAGGTTCTGTTTCATTCTTCTCCATGTGGTTATCCAGTTTTCCCAGCACAAATTATTAACTAGGGCTTCATTTCCTAGTGACTGCTTTGTCAAAGACCACTCTGCTAGGTAGACACTCTTATATCTTAGTTGCCTACTCTGTCCCATTGGTCTAAGTGTCTATATTTATACCAATACCGTACTTTTTGGGTTACTGTAGTCTTGTAGTACAGTTTGAAGTCTGGTAATGTGATTCCTCCAGATTTGTTCCGTTTGCATAGGATTAATTTGGCTACTTAGGGTCCTTCCTGGTTCCAGACAAAGCACAGAATTACTTTTTATATATCTGAGAAATATGGTGTTGGTATTTTGGTGGGGATTGCTTTGAATCTGTATAACAAATTGGGTGGTACGGACATTTTAACAATGCCGATTCTACCCATTCATGAGCAAGACATGTTTTTCCATTTGTTTGTGTCTTCTGTGAGTTCTTTTCTTCGTGTTTCATGGTTTTCCTTGTTGATATTTTTCACCCTCTTGGTTAAGTATATTCCCATGTACTTTTTTGTAGACACTGTGAATGGTGTTGAGTCTTTGACTGAATTCCCAGTTTGACAGGTACTGGTATACATGACAGATCTCTTTCCAGAAAGGACTGAAGAAAGCATAATCAAAAATGAAATGATTCACCACTGATCAGAATTCAATTCCCACCAAAATACCAACATCATTTTGTTTGCTTGTTTGTTTGTTTGCCTGGTATATAAAAATGCTATTGGTATGAAGAAATCATTTAGGTACATTCATTTTGAAATCTGACATTTTGTTTAATTTATTTAACAATTCCAGGAGTCTATTATTGATGGAGCCTTCAGGATTTTCTAGATTTAAGATCATAATCTCACTGATAAACAGTAATTTTATTTTATCTTTTCTCTCTCCCAATCTGGAGACACTTTAATTTTTTGTTTGTTTGATTGTTTGTTTGCCTGATTGCTTTGGCTAGGACTTTTGGCACTGTGTTGAATAAAAGTGGGTACATTTGTCTTGCTGAAGTTCTCAGGAGTATGTGTTCAACCTTTTCCCATTAGGCATGATGTTGGCTGTGGGTTTGTCACAAAGGGCTGCTTTTGTAATTTTAAGATATGTTCCTTCTATGCCTAATATGTTGAGGGTTTTTTTAATGAAAGGGTGCTAAGTTTTGCCAAATGTTTTTCTGCATCTGTTGAAATGATCATACGGTATTTGTTTTTACTTTGTTTATTTGATGAATCACATTTATTGGTTTACATAAGTTGAAACATTCTTGCATCACTGGGATGAAGCCTTCTTGGTCACAGTTTATTATTATTATTATTGTTATTATTATTTTTGATGTGCTGTTTAATTTGATTTGCTAGTACTCTACTGAAGATTTTTGCATCTATATTCATAAATTATATTGTCTGTATTTCTTTTTGAGCTGTGTCCTTTTGTGGCTTTGGTATCACGGTGATTCTGGCTTCATAGTATGAATTGAAGAGGATTCCCTCCTTCTATATATTAAGTAATAATTTCCATAATATGGATATCATCTCTTCTTTGTAGATCTGGTAGAATTTGAGGTAGGTCGGGGGCTTTTGGTGTTATTATTGTTGGAAAGTTTCTTTTATTACTGCTTTGATTTAGTTGTTTGCTTGGCATGTTTAGGAGTTCTGTTTCCTTTGAGTTCTGGGAGGTTGTGTATTTCCAGGAATTTGTCCATTTACTGTACATTTTCTAGTTTATATGCATAGAGATTTTCATAGTGTTCATGGATAATGTTTAGTATATGTGTGGCATCAATTGTAATGTCTCTGTTTTCATTTCTGATTATGCTTTCTTCAGTCATTTCTTGAAAGAGATCTGTCAATGTTACCTTTTCAAAGATCAGCTTTTTGTTTCATTGATCTTCTGTATTTTTTTGTTCCTATTTCCTTTAGTCCTGCTCTGACCTTTGTTATTTCTTTTCTTCTGCAGGATTTGGGTTAGATTTGCTCTTTCTTTTCTAGTTCCTTCAGATTGGGACACTGGTGATACTAGGTTGTTAATTTGTGATCTTTCTGTCTTTTTTATGCAGCTATTTATGGCTGCAAACTTTTCCCTGAAGAATGCTTTTCTGAGTCCCATGGATTTTTATAGCTGTGTCCCCTCCCTTTGTCATTTAATTCAAAGAATCTTTTCATTTACATCTTAATTTCACTTTTGATCCAATAATTATTTGGCAGTAGATTGTTTCATTTCTGTGACTTTGTGTAGGTTTGAATGTTTCTCTTGTGATTTATTTCTATTTTTATTCCACTGTGATCTGAAGAGACACATGGTATGATTTTAATTTCTTTGAATTTGTTGAGGTCTGTTTTGTAGCCTAAGATATGACCAGTCTTGGAGAGTGTTCTATGTGTTACTACAAAGAATGTATATTCAGTACCTTTGGAGTATAATGTTCTGTAAAGATGTGTTAGCACCGTTTGTTATGCAGTCTTCTTTAGGTCCAGTGTTACTTTCTTTATATTTTCTGCTTTGATGACTTCTTTCAGCAATAATAGAGGGCTATTGAACTCCCTGGTAATTATGATGCTGCTATTTATTTCTTTGTTAGCTTCAGTAAAATTTATTTATTTATCTAAGAGCTGATATATCAGTTGCATGTATATTTAGGACTGTTATGTATTCTTCTTGAATTTATCCATTTCCAAACATGTAATGACCTCTTTGCCTGTGTTTACAATTGTTAACTTAAAGTCAATTTTATCTGATAAGAGAGTGGCTATGCCGGATCTCTTTTTGCATGGAATATCATTGTCCATCCTTTCAGATTGAGTTTGTGTGCATCCTTGTGGTTTAGACATATTTCCTGGAGACAGCAGATTGTGGGTGATGTTTGTCGGTCCATTCAGCCTGCCTGTGTATTTTGAGTGGTGCATTAACCTGCTAACATTAAGAGATAGAATTCATATGCAGGATGTTGTTCGGTTTATCATGATTGTTAGTACCTTGTTGCTTTATTTGCCCTCTTGTGCTATTGTTTATAGATTTTGGGGGTGACTTCACACTGGTGGATATGTAGTGTGCCGATTTATGTATGATACAGCTCTGAGCATTAGCTGCAGGGCAGGTCTAGTCAAGACAAATTCCCTCAGGGTTTGCTTGTCTGTACAATACTTAACTTCCCCATCAAATATGTAACTTAGTTTTGTAGGACACAAAATTCTAATCTCAATGGAGGCCCTGGAACTACAGGAGTGGAGTCTCAGAATTGGTCATGTTGACACCTTCAGAGCCAGATCTGGGAATTACGAGAATAGAACCACACCAGTGGTGAGCGATTCCGCTAGTGTGGAGAATGTTGATGCCTAGTCAAGCATGAAGGGCTTTGTCTCAGCTTCCCAAGGACCACGGAGGTGGGCCAGAGCTTCTGTTACCAGTTTCTCTCCATCTCCTGCTCAGGTCCTATTGGAACAATCACCCAAGGTTTCCCAGGTGGTGCCTGTGGCACAAAGACCATTCCCCTGCTCCTATCCTTCTCAGGAGTAAAGGTGTGCTTGGGCCTCTGTCTCAGAGCATAGCACAAGTAAGCATCTGTTCTCTCTTCTCCCTCCCCTGCCTTCTGGGGCTGCTGCAAAGGGTACCACTGGAAGGCTGAGTTCCAAACAGGTCTGGTGTCATGCCCCAGAGTGATCAGGATGACTCAGCTGCAGAAACCAGGGATTAGCATCCCCCAGATCTCTGCTGCACCTGCTTTATGGTGCAGGGTCTCTGCACAGACTCTGAACAGCTCTCCTATCAGCCCAGGTATTTGCTGTGAAGGAGAAAGATCTATCACACCCCTTGCTGCCTGCAATTTTCTTCCTCTCCTACAAGAGGAAGAAATAAGATGTCTCCTCAGGCTGCATCTATTCTGCTATTTTCCTCTCCCTGCAGCTGTATGAACTGCATTGTGATAGGGACCCCTTCTTTAATCTCTGACATTGCGGTGCTTTGTGAGAAAGGATTGGCAAAACCCTGTTCGATTTTTGCCAACAAATGCTGAATGGGTTGCACAGTTGTTCTCATGTCAGAAGTTGGTGCTTGCAGGAAAGAGTAGTGATGTCCTTTCCTGCCTGTAATAGGCTCCCACCCCTCTAGAGAACCACTTGAATGCCCCAGGCAGTGGGAGGAGCACTCTACTTCCCAGGAAATTTCTTGTTCTCCACCAGTCCAAAGTGGGTGGAGGAGTGAGGGACAGAGCTAGCTTCCAAAGAAGTGAGTCCTGGAGCTGTCTGGCAAAGGATCAAAGGTCACCTCCCAGGAGTCTGTGCAAGGCCACCAAGAAAGAGGCTGAAGCAATCCTACCAAACCACAGTCTGCTTTTGAGAAAGGGGCCATCAGCTTTCAGCAACTGCTATCAGGAGTTACTTTTCCCCACTTGTGCTTCCTCTGCCCCAAGAGATTTCTTCCAGGAACACCCTCTCATGTGTGGACCTCAACCCAGACTCACCCCAAAGGCTCAGTCTCCCTGGCGGAGGATGGTGCTCCCAAGAACTGCTGCACTTCAGATCCCCAGTGCACTCCTTTGCCTATTCTGTCCACTTGGTCCCCTCTGCCACTCACCTCTGCAGTTCAGCTCTAAATTCTCCCCTCTGAGCCCCAAGCAATCCAATCCGGTCCTGAAGGCACGGCATCTAGCACAGTGCTTATCTCACTGGTGGGTACTCAGGAAGTGTCAGCAGGCAGGAAACTCCCAGAGGGAACACCCCTAAGTCCCTTGCAGAAACTCAAGGGGAAAAGGGTTAGTTTGTCTCTCCATGAAACCTCAGACTTTTTTGCAATTAAGTTTCTTAGAGATGTAAATTGTGTCAGTTAGATGTAATAAAATGAGACTTAAAAGTATCTAAGTACAGCTTGGTGAATACTGTATTATATACTTGAAATTTACTAAGAGTGAATCATAAATATGCACAATTTTTATTTGTCAGTTATACCTCAATAAAGCTGGGGTGGGAGCAGAGTAAAGGTAGAGATCCCTGCATGTGAGATTGTGAAATAGATAGATCTGGATTCTATTATCTACTTACTTAGCTTTATGGGTGTCAGAGGCAAAGTTAACGGTGAGAAGTACAGAAGTAGCAGCAGTGGCTGTGATCTTAATGACCTTTCCATTATAGCATCACAGTTGGGGACTTGCGGCCTGCAGTCCAGACACAGTCCCTTGTGGCTTTTAAAGTACCTAACTGCTTGTACTAAATTGCATTTTGCTAGAAATACCTAGATCAGCTTCTATTTTCTGTAGCCAACTTGAATGATACTATACTTGCAACCATCAGTAGTTACAGCAAGTAACCACAAGATGCAGAATGGGTATAGTTACTCTCCTGAAAGGCCGGGTCAGCTCTGTAAGCGAAATAGTTTGAAGTTCAGGCTCTTTGAGGTGGTGCAGGGGGCAACTGATAATGGTGAGCCATGACTAAAATAGAGAATAAACTAATGTCCTATGGGACTTGAGATTTAAAAAAATTAAAAATCAATTTTAAGACATAACATAACAAAACAAAACACTTCCTGGATAATCATTTATTTTCTATCATAGGAACCCACAATACTACAAAAAACTTGCTTTCAATTGACCATAGCAGAAATCCTTATTACTCTCTTACTTTGCTTCCTATCACACTCTAGTCTATGGAATCATGGTGCACCTCCCATCTTGGGCCATCATCCACATTAACCGTATTCATTGTGTATCCTTCTGATTACCCTGGAAAACCAAAGCAGGTCCTGCGGTTAACCTGATCATACATTTATGTGCCAGGTGCTGAGAAAAATGAAATACAAAATTGTACAGTGTAGCTTCTATAATGCAGTGCTCTGAGACATATAAAAATATAGCCTCCAAACTCAAATTACTATAACAAAATAGTTACACTCTCTCTATCCCTTAAAACAGAGGTCATTGTATTTCAAAAGTAAGGTGGTATAAACTGCAATGACAGTTTTTTTACTTTGTTTAGTTTTGAAATAGTTGCTGATCCATAGGAGGAAACTGTATTTAACCTCTTTATTCTCCAACTATTTTCCACTATACACTATCTTGGATATATACATATATATATATATATATATATATATATATATATGTATATATGTATATACATACACACACACACAAATATATATGAACTATTTTAGAACCTGAACCTAAATAGTGTGTGATTATATACAGTTGATTTTATACTTAAGTACCAAAATTAATTAAAAACAATTTTCAGAGACTTAAAAATTTATGGAATGCCAAATCTTGAGACAAAATAAGTAATGACACCCATAAAGCTACTCTGCTCCCACCCCCAGCTTTATTGAGGTATAACTGACAAATAAAAATTGTGCATATTTATGGTTTACTCTTAGCAAATTTCAAGTATATAATACAGTATTCACCATGTCTCATTGTATTACATTTAACTGACACAATATATATCTCTCTCTAAAGAGAGATGATTTTCTGCAGAACATCTTTGCTTTACACATATGAGACACAGGAATTCATACATTTGTGCTGATTCTCATAGATTCACAGGCTTTTCTCAAGACTTTTTTTGTCAGTGAAATTCTCAATGTTTTTACTTCAAGGTCCAGACTGAGCACTCAGGCTATTTACACCTGCATATGAGTCCACATGCAGCCTACCTCTAATTAATTTCTCCTCTACACAAACTTGATGACCACCAATGCTGTTTGAAAATCTGTATGCTATTTCTTATAGTCATTATCTTTCATTGGTATCATTCTATTTTGGGCTGGTATTCATATATTGATCTGACCAACCTTGAACTTGACCTTTTTTTTTTTCAATCATAAAGAAACCCTAATGAGGTAATAAATGTGAGTTGAGGGAGAGATATTGATGCAGTTGACCAAGAATTCCAAGACACTTGGTTGAATAATTCATTGACACTATCTGAACCTGCTCAGAATCCAGCATTCAAAAATATATATTTTGAAATAATTTTCTGACACTAATATGGTCTCATTTCTGGTTTCCCAGAGTCTGCCCTTTTCTGTGTACACATTTTTATCAAAATAGTAGAAAGAGTAACTGTGATTAAAATATAAATTATAGAAGACATTGTCCTAAATCTCTCCAAATTATTTGCATATCATTGAAATTAAGTCCAAACTCCTTGACATGCTGCCTCATCTGGTTCATGATTCTCTAACTCATTCTCTTCCTCTCAATAGTTGCTGTCTGAATCTGCTGGTTTATTTGCTGCTCTACAAAGCTTATGTGATATTTTGAGGTAAAAATATATGTTTGTTTGTAGGATTAACAATTTGCATTAAAGTTCAACAACTTGACTCCACTCATCCCATACATTTTATAAGCTATCTTCTGCTGCATTTTTCAAAGATGATTTTGAAAGTATTGTGTAAGAATCTTTTTTAAAAGACACAGCTGGAAATGAGGAGAATTTGTGGTTTTCTCACAAGCCTACTGTTGTATAAATATATTCTTGTACTGATTTTAACATCTCTGACATAAGCACCTTTTCATTCTTGATAACCTCACAGATTTAACACATATTTATAAGCAGGGTATTATTTTTATTCTAAAATGGTTTTCATATCTCAGTATAGTGTCCTATAATTTTGTCACTGAATATCTTACATCCTAATTAAAATGGATGCTGTGCCATGTATAACCAGAAAGTATTAAGAAGTAAACTCAAAAAACCTAGAAAATGGCTAAGTAAAGGCTATTAGACTGATGTTAACTCAATTATCCACTGCGTGGTCCATGTGATATATTTAAGAATGAATAAACAATATGATTACTGTGAAATACAGTACATGAAAAAGAAATTTTTTTAGAACCTGAACCTAAATAGTTTGTGATTATAAACAGTTGATTTTATACTTTAGTACCAAAATCAACTTAAAACAATTTTCAGAGACTTAAAAGCTTATGGAATGCCAAGTCTTGAGACAAAATGAGTAAGAGACAAAAAAAAAAACAAAAACAAAAACAAAAACAAAAAATAGATTTGCTGAGCTAAAAAAAAAAAAAAAACCAACATAATTTGCTCTTGGAAAGCCTGAGACAGTTGGAATAATTAAAAAAGACTCTGAAAAATTTAAAAAAAATTTTTTGAATTAACATATCTTTGAGGATAATGTGTTACTCTCAGTGTTTAATTGCATAATAATAGCACATTATTGTAAAATCTAATAAAAATAATGTGTTACAAGATAAGAAATACCTCTTTTTTAGCAGAGGATCCAGATGTTTTTTAGAAATGTCTTGCACTTCTGTAAGGAGGGGGTAGTGGGTAAAAGACGTTTCGTCAAATAAATTAGTGAAGAATTCTTTCAGGCAATATCATAACAGATGCCAATTTGAGATCTGATGGTAGCTACCAGCTGTGCTTCTCCCTAATCCACCAGAAATCACGCACATCCATCATCTAGGGATACTATGGAATGAAGGAAACTGGAAAAAAAGGACTCTTAAAGGTCTGACTAGGAAGAGCTCCTCTTTTCTTTATCTTGAAAGAAGTTGAGCTCCTGCTGAATTCGTGAATTTTTTTACATAAACAAATATAGTTGTCTTGAGTCTATTGTGTGAACTCAAAGCTTATAGCTATTTTCCTAAGGTCAAGTTTCTATCTATTGGTTCATTATTTCTTGTTATGTAACACCATGCATAAGGCTAGATAGTTTTTAACATATTAACATATTTTGAAGGTTGTTTTCGAAATGACCTAAAACCTTTACGGTGTTACGTATCTGCCAGGAAGTGATAATCTAGACTTCTCATTTCACGAACCATTTTATGTTGTGAGAAAACTTAAGCAGATGCCACAGAAGCACTGATAGAAACCCTCTCACTCAGTCCCCCCACTTTTTGAACTTCTTACACTAATGTGGTTCATTGGTTTCACTAACAAAACTGCTATAAACTGTCACTTACAGAATTTTGTTTGGACCTAAGTCTTCCATTCTCTGGTAGAGACCTGGGAGTGCAGGTGTTGGATCATGTGCTAAGGCTAAATGCAGCTTCGTCAAAAACTGCCTAACTTTCCTGGAGTAGTGCTGTAATTTTGCATTCCCATTCAGAATGAATGAGAGTTACTATTGTTCTCGTCCTCATGTGCTCAGTATTTTAAATTGAGGCTATTCTAATAGTTAAGTAGGAGATTTCAATAATATTTTAGTTCGCGTTTCTTTAACAATGTATGATGTTGAACTTCTTTTCATATGCTTATCTGCTATGTATATATCTATGTAGTAAGGTGATTCTTCAGATATTTTGTCTTTTTTAAAAATTTGTTATGTTTTTCCTTATACTCTTAAGAGGCCTATATATTAAATACAAATCCTTTATGATATAAATGCTTTGCAAACATTTTCTTTGGAATCTAGGTATAAACATACAGGAGTAAGTTCTAGCTGAGCACAGTGGTTCCCACCTATAATCCTAGCACTTTGTGAGGCCGAGGTATTTGCGTGCTAGAGCTCAGGAGCTGGAGACCAGCCTGAGCAAGAGCGAGACCCTGTCTTTACCAAAAACAGAAAATTTAGACAGGTGTCTTGGCAGAGCTTGTAGTCTCAGCTACTTTAGAGACTGAGGCAGGAGGATTGTTGGACTCAGGACTTTGAGGTTGCTGTGATCTAGGCTGACACCACAACACTCTAGCCTCAGCAACAGAGTGAAATTCTGTCTCAAAAAAAGGAAAAGAAAGAAAAAAAAAAAAAAAAGAAGTAAGTTCCAGAGTTCAATAGTTCAGTAGCAGAGCAGTTCAGTAGTTAGCAACAACATATTGTATCTTTCAAAATAAGTAGAAGGAAGGACTTAAATTGCCCCCAACACATAGACATAGAAATAATATAGTAATATACTACACAGAAGTACAAATGCCCCAAATACCCCAAATGTCACATCACACGTTCTCTACATGTTGCAAAATATGATATGTATCTCATAAATGTATGTACATATCGTATATCAGTAAAAAATATTATGTAGAAATCCAACCTATCAATATTATTCTTTCATAAATCTTGCTTTTGGTGTGGAATCTAAAAGTTCCCTGCCAGTCTAAGATCACCTGCCTTTTTCCTATGACAAACTCTTCTAGAGTATTTATAGTTTTCCATTTTACTTTTGTTCTATGATTTGTTTTTATCTAATTTTTGTGAAAGGTGTGATCAGTATGTGTAGATTCCTTTTTTTCATGTGGAAGTTCAGTTTTTCTAGAACAATTTGTGGAAAAGACTATTGTTTCCTCATTGAATTGTCTTTGCTATTTTACCAAAGATCAGTTGGATACATTTTTTGGCTCCATTTCTTGGAGTCCTCTTGATCTGTGTGTGTATTCTGTCACCAATAGCACTTTGCCTTAATTACTTAATTACTTCATTAATAATTCATGAAGAAAAGTAACTTCAGTTCTCAGAATTTTGTTTTCTTTTTCAGTCTTTTGTTAGCTATCAGTGGTCTTGCCTTTCCACATAAACGTTAAATTTATTTTTGTGGAAATAACACAAAATATCTTCTTGGTATTTGAATTAGAATTTAACTAATTTACAGATCAGTTTTGAAAAGCTGACTCCTTTAACAGTATTAAATCTTCATATATATGATATGAATATCTATTCATTTATTTAGACCTTTAATTTTTTCATGAGAGGTATTTTTGTTTTCCTCATGTAGATCTTGTATACATTTCATTAGATTTGTACCTAAGTATTTCATCTTTATTGATGCAAAAAAAAGTGGTTTTATGTTTTCAATTTTATATTCAAATTATTTATTTCTGGCAAATAGGACACCCACTGCCTTTCATGTGTTAACCTTGTATTTTTCAACTTTGCTATAACTGCTTGAAAGTAGTTTCATTGTCCTGTTGATGATGATAATGATTTATCCTTTTTAGGTAATATGCCCACCCCATCCATCCACCTTCTTTCCATATTTTTCTTCACCTCTTTTTATGTGGTTTGATTATGATATGTGGGTGAATAACTTTGGTATTCAGTCTACTTCCTGTTGTCTAAACTTCCTGGCTAATTCCGTGATTTGCTGCTTGTCAATAATTTTAGAATATTCTTCAGCCATTTTTACTTCAAGTATTTCTTGTGCTTCTCTTTTTTTTCCACTGAGTATGCTGATTCTGTATATGTTAAATCTTTAACAATTGTCTCATAGTTCTTATATATTCTGTTACATTATGTTTTCATTCTTTCATTTCGGTTTTGGGGATTTCAACCGAAATCCCCAACAATGAATCCCCTAGACTTTCCCATCGCTTTGCTTGCATAGTCTATCTATACTTGCATGACCCACTTTTTTTGCTAGAGTTCTTGGCATACTAATCATAGTTTAAATTCCTAGCATGACACTCTCAAAACCTTTGTTTATCTCATTCTGTTGTGATACTTGTTTTGTCTTTTTAGTCTGTGTGTATGTGTGTGTTTCCTTTTAACATACCTTGTAATTTTTTTCTATCCATTTTTCTTTAATTTTTTTAACTCTGTGCAGAATGTACTAGATAATAGGAGCAAAAGTAAATAGTCCTTTAGTATGAATGTTCATGTTTTACTGGTTAGCGCTCAGGCTGTGTTTAATATTTGTTCCAAATGTGGATGCCAATGGTTTCAATTTGCTTTAGTGTTCTTGTTTTTCTCTCCACTATTATTATCTTTTGGTTTCCCTACAAACTCCTTCTTAAATAAAATCTGTGTCCTTCAGTGTTTATTGTAAATCAGTGTTAATTATTCTGGAGCCCTTTTATGGTGGTGGCAATGTTTTATGGCAGTGATACATTCAATACATTTTAATAAAATTGCTATTTATTTTTTAAAGAACCAGCATCATTTGGCAGTAACTCTCAGAATAATTTCTTAGTCCCTTTTTCCTTCACATGATGGTTGGAGGAAGCTTGAGTTGTCTAATTAGCCTTCTCCAAATTGAATAAGTTTTTGGTGAAAATCATTTCCCTTGAAGACCAGTTTTTGTTACGGAGAGCATTGTTATCCCCTACTGTTGAAAGTATAGTGGAATTTTCTTGACTCTTCACCATATGAACCTGATAGATGTCTTGGAGTTAATACTCAAGGAAGTGTGGGAACCCACAAAGATAGTGTCCCCATGCTATTGACTCTCAACCTACTTCACAATAGCCTCCAGCAATTCATTAATTACAGTTTAAAGGTTCCTGGCTCCAGAGGGTTCTTCTCCAAGTCAGTTATGATTCTCTGCATTTACCTTTCTCTCCACATTTAAAGACAATTGTTTGTTCTGTGACCTAAATTTTCTGATGGATTTAAGAGGTTAATTTTTATTTCCAAGATTTTTAAATCAGAGAGAAAAAAAACAGAAGTCACTTCATGTTTTATTTTGTAGAAACTAAGATATATAATTTTTTGTCTTTATTAAAACATTTCAATATATTCCTTATTTGCTCCAGACATAATTTGAAAACCAGATCATGTAGATTTTTAATTAAAATGTTTTTATCCCACAAAGGGCCACTGAGCCAAGTTGTATTGAACAAAATTTATTGTCCATTATTAAATGACTCATGGAAGAATCATTCAAAATATAAAAATCATAAGAAAAGATAAATAATATAGCCAAAAAATTACAAAAGAGAAGGTTTTCTTTCCTACGGAAATTTGGCAAAGTCTTTTTATAATATTTGGCAGAGTGTTAAAATTTTCTCATGTATCCCAGACATTTATTGAGTTTAATCTCCAAAATTTGGGAGATTTATGTTCTATTTTGTATAAAATATTTTTCCAATATTTTTCTAATATTTTCATATATCTATAGAAGTACTTACTGGACTGAATATTCATATCATTCCTAATGACTTTTCAATGGATTTTCTTGGAACTTCCAGCTGTATATCAGTTTATCTGATAATCTCATCTAAAAATGACATGTTTTTGCCTTCCATCTTGCTCCAGAAGCCCAAGAGCCCATTGATCCACAAATGGATTAATAAATTGTGGTACTTGTATGCCATGGAATATCACCCACCTTTCTAATGCTAGTCATTATTTCTCTCCTTGATTTCTGCAAATAAGCACCTAACTAGTTTCCCTTTCCACTGTTCCCATTCTGAAAATGTATTCACCAGCTAGAAAACACATTTGCTTCATTATGATCAAAGCATGTCTCCATTCTGATCAGAATCCCCCAATAGATTCCCATCACACTTGGAATAAATGACAAATATCTATCTGTCCTGGTCTACATCTTTGGTGTCATCTCCTATCACCCCCACCCTGTAGTTCTCCGTTCTAGGCACAACTGTCTTGCTACTTAATGGACATGCTGTGCTCCTTCTTACCTTAGCACTTTAGGCTTACTCTTTTCTCTTCTGGAAATACTCTTCCCTACATCTTTCCATAGATCCCTTCCTTATTTCACTTATTTTATTTTAAAGAGGCTTTTGGTTGGTGCCTGTGGCTCAGAGGAGTAGAGTGCCAGCCTCATATGCCGGAGGTGGTGGGTTCAAACCCAGTCCTGGCCAAAAACTGCAAAAAAAAAAAAAAAAAAAAAAAGGCTTTTGATTCATTCTACTTAAAATAAGCCTCATTTTCTAACCCCTAATCTACTAATTTTTTCATAACACTTATAATGCCTAATAATAACTCATATATTTATGTCTTTACCAGTTTACCTTAGGTTTTACTCATTAGATTGTAACTTTATGAGGACAATGATTATTTTGCTTTTTATTTTAAAGTAGCAGAGGGTAACTTTATTATTAGATCTTTAGGTTTTTTCTTAATTAAGGTGGAGTTGTCAAATATATGCATTTATAATGTACAATGTTTTTTTTGTTTTTTGAGACAGAGTCTCACTTTGTGTGCCTTGGTAGAGTGCTGTGGTGTCATAGCTCACAGCAACCTCAAACTCCTGTGCTCAAGCGATTTTCTTGTCTCAGCCTCCCTAGTAGTTGGAACTACAGGCACCTGCCACAATTCCCAACGATTTTTTTTTTTTGAGACAGAGTCTTGCTCTTGCTCAGGCTGATCTTGAACCCATGACCTCAAGCAATCCACCTGCCTTCACCTCCCAGAGTGCTAGGATTATAGGTGTGAGCCACCGTACCCAGCCTACAATGTGATGTTTTGATATATGGATATTTTTGAAATGATTACCAAATCAAGGTAATGAACATATCCATCACTTCACGTAGCTATCATTTTTTTTTGTTCAGAAGAATAAGAGCATTTGAGATTCACTCGCTAAACTATTTTCAAATGTAAAATGTATTATTATTAACTATAGTCACCATGCTGTAAAACAGATCTCCAGACTTACTCATCTGGTCTAAATGAAACTTTGTACCTTTTGACCAACATCTCTCCGTTCCCCTCTGCCCTAAATCTCCCAGTTCTTGGCAAGTACCATTCCACCGGTTTACTCTCTGCCTGTTTGAGTCCAACTTTTATAGATTCCACGTGTAAGTGAGATCATGCAAATTTGTCCTTCTACGCTTGGCTTAGGTTTTCCATATTGATTTATCTAAATGATTGAATTTTCTTTTCTTTTTCAATGCTAAATAATATCCCCTTGTGTGAACACACATACATGCATAAATAAATGACATATTCTTAGGAATTAGTGGACCTTTAGGTACTTAGGTTTGATTCTCTGTCTTTGTATTTGTGAATAATGCTGCAATAAAGATGAGTGTGAAGATATTCCAGATTTATTTTATTTTACTTTATTTTTTTAGAGTCAGAGTTTCTCTTCAGTTTGTTGTGGAGGTTGAAGTGTAGCCTTCCAAAAGTAGTTAGGACTACAGATTTGTGCTAACATGTCAGGCTAACTTATTTTATATTTTTGTAGAGATAGGGGTTTTGCTAAGTTGACTAGGCTGGTCCAGAATCCTTGGTCACAAGGGCTTCTCCTGCTGTGGCCTCCCAAATTGCTGGGATTACAGGTATGAGCTACCCCCAAGTGCATATATCTTCTTGAGTTATTGATTTTGTTTCCTTTAAAGTACAATTGCTGAATTATGTGATAGCTCTGTCTTTCAGTTTTTTAAGGAACTTTATGCTGTTTTCTATAGTGGCAGCACCAATTTACATTTCCACCAAGAGTGTGCCAGGGTTTTTTTTCCCTACATACTTGCCAAAACTTGTTTTTTATTTTATCTACATCATCGTGACAGGTGTGAGACAATATTTCATTGTGGTTTTAATTTGCACATCTCTGATGATTAGTGATATTGAACGTTTTTCATATAATTGTTGGCCATTTCTGTGTCTTCTTTTGAGACATTTTAAAATAAGATAATATTCTTGCTATTGAGTTATCTGAGTGTCTTATATATTTTGAGTATTAACCCTTTATCAGATGTACGGCTTGCAAATATTTTCTCTTATTCTTCAGGTTGTCCCTTTATTCTGCTGGTTCTTTCTTTTGCTGTGCTGAAGCTTTTTAGTTTAAAATGATCTTATTTATCTATTTTTGTTTTTGTTGCTTGTGCTTTTAGGCTCAAATCCAAAAAGTCGTTGCCCAGACCAATGTCAAAAACCATTTTCTCTATGTTTTCTTTTACTAGCTGTACAGTTTCAGGTTTTACTTTAAGTCTTTCATCCATTTTTGAACTGATTTTCTGGTATGGTATGAGATAGAAGTTTAATTTTATTCTTCTGCATGTGATATCCCATTTTCCTAATATCATTTATTGCGGAGATTGTCCTTTTCACATTTATGTGTTTAGCAACTTCATTGAAAATCAATTGATCATAAATGAACGGATTTATTTTGGGGCTCTCTATTCAATTCTGTTCATCTATTTGTCTGTTTTTAGGCTAGTGGCATGCTGTTTTGTTTATTACAGCTTTGCAGTACAAGTTGAAGTTAGGTGGTGTGATATAGTCGGCTTTACTCTTTTTGCTTAAGATTGTGTTAGTTATTCAGAATCTTCTGTGGTTTCATATGAGTTTTAGTACTTTTTTCTACCTGTGTGAAAAATGCCATTGGAATTTCGATAGGGCTTGCATTTTAACTGGAGACTCACTTGAGCACTATGACCATTTTAATAATATTAATTCTTTCAATCTATGAGGATGAGGTACATTTCCTTTTATTTGTACTTTTTTCAATTTCTTCTATCAATGCATTGTAGTATTTAGTGTATATATCATTCATCTCTTTGGTAAAATTTATTCCTAGGTATTTTATTCATTTATATGCTATTTTAAGTGGGGTTTTAAATTTTCTTTTTCAAAGAGCTTGTTGTTGTGTGTACAGAATTGCTACTGATTTTTGTATATTTATTTTGTTTCCTACAATTTCAGAGAATTTGTTTGTTAGTTCTAACAGTTTTCTGGTATATATAACATCATGTCATTTGCAAACAGATGATTTTCTTTCTGATTTTGATGCTTTTTATTTATTTAGTTTTCTCGTTTTACTACTCTGACCAGGGGCTACTAGCAGGGGCAGCACTACATTGAATAGAAGGTGCGAGTGGACATCCTCATCTCTTTATGTGGACAATGACTTTGTATGGTTCACTCTATGTTCCTAATATTGAGACGGTGTCTGGCATATGGGACATGCTTAATACACTTCTTATTAAAATATGAATGACTGCATAGTTCCTAACATCATAATTTTTGCTCTTGCCAATTGTGATAGGGTTCATTTTCTTCTTCCAGCAGTTTACACCACTTTCTGTTTATTTCATTTCATTTTACTTTTTATTTTAATTGAATTTTATTTTTCCTTTCTGTGTTTCTATCAATTGGCAGTAGTTTTCACTGTGTTCACAGTTCAACTGTCTGGATGTCTGAACATGTTTGTTTTACTCACACTAAATAGAAACACTAGTAGCTTTATTTCCCTCCCTTCCTTTCTCTCTTCCCTTTTTCTTCCCTCCCTCCCTTCCTTTCTTCTTTCTTTTCTTCCTTCCCCCCCTTTTTTTTGTCTGTAGAGACAGAGTCTCACTTTATTTCCCTGGGTGGAGTGCCATGGCATCACAGCTCACAGCAACCTCAACTCCTGGGCTTAGGTGATTTTCCTGCCTCAGCCTCCCGAGTAGCTGGGACTACAGGAGCCCACCACAATGCCTGGCTATTTTTCTGTTTTGCAGTTCCATCGAGGCCAGGTTTGAATGCACCACCCTCGGTAAATGGGGCCAGCACCCTACTCTATGCGCCAAAGGCACCGCCCCTTTCCTTTTTTTTTTTTTTTGAATGCCCATTTAATCAGAGAACAAAATCTGGAACAACTCATAAGAAATTACTAGCCTGTAGACCATCAATATATTTTAAGTTTTAACAATGTGTTCCCTGCAATTATTGTACCAGAAGGAGGTACAATAGATGAAATTGTTCATGTTGGCATTACTCATATGCACAGGCCCATTGGTATGATACAGTCCTGTAACCAACAGCAACTGTTATCTTAAGGGAATTTTTCACTATGTTTCTTACACTCTACTTACTGCAAAGAATCCTCCTTTAGCAGTTATTTTTTTTCTCCTTCACTCCAAACATGCTCTTCAGCTATATCTCTAGATAGTGAAGACATGATCATAATTTTTCAAATATTTCTTTTAACAATATCTTCTGCTTCTGAAGAAATTGTTTCTAGTAAATTCCTATATAGCAGCAGATCTCAACCTGTGGGTCACAACCCCTTTGGGGGTCAAACGACCCTTTCACAGGGGTAGCCTAAATACATCCTGCATATCATATATTTATATTACGATTCATAACATTAGCAAAATTACAGTTTTAAAGTAGCAATGAAACTAATTTTATGGTCACCACAACATGAGGAACTGTATTAAAGAGTCCCAGCATTAGGAAGGTTGAGAACCACTGCTACAGAGGAGAAGAAATAAATACTTGGTGCATAAAATTTCCTGGCTCTAGGAATGACTGGCTATGTGGCTGTTACCATAATTTAACATGTCAGTTTTGGTTTTACTATTTATAAAACATTTAAAAAGGAAAAATTGATTTTCTACTTCATATTCGAATACTTGGCCATCATCTGGGTACTCCTGAACATTACTTGAAAGGATGATATTTATAAATAGCTATATGCTTCATGTATATTTGTATAAATAGATCAATTTGGGGACATTTTTCCAAGATTGGGTGAGTTCAGTGTGGTATGGCCATAGATAATTTGGGGACATTTTTTAAAAAGAAGCATTGTACTAAGACTGTGACTATACTTACAGTGTACAATTTAGAAATAAGATCAAATATTTACAGGCCTAAATATATATTTTTCAAAACAGTTAGCTTTCCTTCCCAAATTCAGAAAAATTCTGCCACATTCTCCAAGTATTTCTTGCCCTTTCTCATAAAAAACTTATTGATCTTAGTTGCTCTGTTCCAATAAATATCAATAATAGAGATTTTCTTAGCTTACAAGTCTATGCCAATTTGAAGAATAAGACTTTGATTGCATTGCAGAGAAACTCTAGATAAGATTATTTGCTCTGTGCTCTCTTTTCATTATTAGGTTCTTAGAGCAAACAAGGATCTGTAGGCTAAAACAAAAGTAATGTTATTGTTTCCCTAAATGTCGTAGTGAAAATGTCTCAATACTTTATATCTTTAGGAAAAAAATAATTTGCAAGTGGTCATCAACATGGTTAATGATAACCAAATATTTAACAGGGCTGACCAAGACACATTCTTCTATGATATACCTAGAACGTTAAACCAGAAAAAATTCTTAATTCCTTAATGAAGCCAAAGATTTTTCATAGGTAAAGAAATTTTATTCTTATAAAATTATTTAGTGACATATGTCATATATTTGAGATCGGTGTTGCATTATTCTATTTTGTATAACATTAAACTTTTAGGGGCCACAATGAGGAAATATACATGAATTCTTTGACAATAATACCTAAGGCCTTATACTCAAAATAGCGTGTGGATTAATTGTTAATAGTACTATAGCTCTCTTCTTTATCAACTCTAAAAATCTGACTTATCATTCCTTCCCTTCCACACAGCCCTGTTAGCTCATAAGAGTTGACAGTCTCTCTTCACTATGCGCTCCATTCTTTTTCATTCTATTAGATCATGAAACTCCAAACAAAAAAGTTGCAGTAGTACATTGTCCCGCCCCCACTAAAATATGAACTGTTTTCATTCGAATGCAAATTATTTTAAGAATTATTGTCAACTAAAAATATAACTTATGAAATCTTTTTGTAAAAACACAGTGTCAAAGAGTCAAGATTAGAGAATTGATAGTGTTAAAAGACTCTTGGTTGAATAAAGGTATTGATGAACAAAGAAAATGATACAGAAAGAAGAAGTTTGTCACTGAGATTAGGAGAAAATAAAACCGAAATTTCTTCTTGTCTAATTAAGTTGGTGCATATTATTGGTGGATTACATGTGTTTTTATGACCAGGAAAGGCACACAGTTCAAGACTGGGGTTCAACTACATAGCTGACAAAATCCTAGATGATAGAAAGAGACCCCAATCAAAAATACAGAGATAGAGTTGTAAAATATGTAGTATGAATTTTCCAAGCTAATAATAAAAAGACAGGAATAATATTATTCCTGAAAATAGTTCAGTAACTTCAATATAACACCTTGTGGACTGCCTAGCATATATAAAACACTGTGCTAGACACGAGGTGGGGGTGACCAAGATGAATAACATAGGAAGTTAAAATCTAGTCATGAACCTTCTAGCTTAGCCAATCCAGGAATTCCCATACTAAAAGCCATAATAAATTCTGGCAAATGGCACATTTCCTTACTTGTTAACATTTGCATTCAAAACACTCAATTAATTAATGAAAATATTTACAAAATTGTGAAAATTTTATCTGTAGATCACTTGCAGAAAGAAAATCCTATAAACTTACAATTTATCTCCAGACCCCTTCTAGGAGATAACATTCAGATCTTCTTTAGACTAATTTAAAGTAGGGCAGTGGAACGTTCCATGATTAGGTTAGCTTAACACTGGTCTCAGTCCTTAAAAATTATAACTTATGCTCAGAAAAAAGTGAAAGAGCCATCTACATACTTTGCATAATGATTGTAATGCCTGAGCAAAAGGTTGTTCACTGGAGAGAAGGTAGCAAAAATCACAGAATTTATGCTATTACCAAATTCCTACTGGATTCATTAAGGAGAAATACCATGGGAATCAGCTTAGCAAAAATAAATGCATAACATAATTCAACTTTGGGGTTTTTTTTTTGTTCCTTATACTTAAGCATTACCGAGCATGTTATAATGACTTACATTTAAAATAAAAAAAAATCATTCCAGAAGGCAAAGAGGAAGCCAAGTCAAGAAAACATCATTTATCATTTCGAGAATGTAAAAATAAAATTAAAAACCACGTCTGGTTGTTCCTTTCCCTCTTTCCAGTCTGTTCTTCCTCCAGATGCCTATAAAAAACGTTCCTGTTCCCTTGCTTCAGTCTTCACACTTCTCATATGGTAAAATCACTCTGTAGAAGTTCATTTATTCTTCTGTTCTTTTAAAAAATAAATTTTTTGTATTTTCTCCCTCTTGAGGCCAAGATTTCTTTTCTGAATGTATTTATTTTCTTTCATTCTTTTCGAGGTTTTTATTTCTAGTCCTTATCTTAAACACTGTTATTGTTATTAAATTTTAAGCCTTTTTAATTCTGTGAAGGCAAAAATTGGAAACCTAATAAACACATGTATATGTGAAAATTTTTTAAAAATTAGATTATGTACATACTAGTCTATTGTATCAACAAACTAGTTGTATCAATATTTATGTATATTTTACAGTAGTTGATACAAAAGACTAGTATCTGCATAATCTAATTTTTTCAATATTTCTAAGCTAAAAAAAAAAGAAAAAGTAATTAAGCAAATATCACCTATAAAGTAGAAAATTAAATTCTTCCTGAAATTCTATCCTTTGCATTTGGTGTTTCATTTGTTTACTGATGGTTTAGAAACCCAGCTCTGCTCCATGCCTAAGTTTTAGCCTTTCGTTAAACTAAATCTAACATTCGTTAGATTGCCATAAAGTTACCTGAAAATGAAAGTGTCCGAGATTGAACTTGGCATGCTTTGCCTTGACTACCCTGACAAAACACCAGTTTAACCTGCTTCTGCTGGATTCTTCACCTCGGCTAATCTTGTGGACCTTTAAATAATCATCCAACCTGAACATCTGTACCTATCTTTAATTTCCCTTCAGTTTTCTTGGATTATATCAGGTGGCTCCGTAGTAAAATACAAAAGAATTGCCATTAAATAAATTTAAAAATGCTTGCAAGTCATACACAATAGAAGAATGCCTTAAAAATTTGGCTGTGCAGTATAACTTATAATGTTTTCCTGTATAGTAACCCACAAGTATTCTAATTGCATTTTTTCTGCATATTGATTCATATTTAATATTAGGGACAAAGTTTTGACCTTGCTTTAGTTGACTAATTTGCCGTAATCTTTTAGAAATGTCTGCCTAGTTAAGATATTAATTGGGATAGCTTCACAAGAGAGAGAAAATTCACACTTGAAAGTATTAAAACTCCTTGAAAACCTTTAGGTAAATTCAAGACTAAGCCATAGGTTGAAAATAGAAGTTCTATCAGCCCAGTTATTATGTTTTGCTGAAGCTTTCTCTGTGGTTACTCTATGTGAGAAGACTCTAAAGCTAGAAAGAGTATTTGTTTTTTAATAGCTAGTTGGCCAGACCACCAATCGCTTTAAGATGCTGGGGCTCTGAATACAAGTGCTGAGTATTAGATTAATGGCTTTTGCTTTGACCAGCAAGAACAAGAGAGTTAGGAATAAAAAGCAGAACCCCTGTTTCCCCCATGGCAGAACTCTTTATTTCCTGAACCACAGGGAGGATTCGTTTGAATAGTGGTGTGTAAAATGGATTCAGTTGTATAGATCTTATCACATTTTATCACTCCAGTAAGTGAGGGTTCAATTTAATAAGACATGGTATTAACTGTATTTGCTTTGTTTGGGACTTTTATATAGATTAGCAACCCTGGACGTTTTTTCTGGTTTTCTTTTTCTTTTGGACGGATGATAGTGTGATTAACACAAAAAGAAGGTAATGATGGCAGGGGTAGAGGAGATTTTGAAGGTGCAGCTTTGATACATATTCAGTATTTGGGACTCACGGGAAGACACTGTGTCACAAGTCAGTCCTTTGTTCTGAAATCTTGTGATAAGGATCCGTCAGGGAAGTCTCAGAGGTTTTTGATTTCTGCCTAATGGACAAAAAGCTAAAAAGATCTCTCTTTCATTGTATTCTGCTACGAAGTTGTCTATCAGTCAATCTGTAGTCTCACAAAACCGAATCAAATGAACACAAAAGCAGTTTTCCTAGCTGGGATTCTAGGCCCCTATTCATAATGGCAACAAGCACAACCCCTCCCCTTCATTCTCACAATCTCTATCTTGGTTTAGTATTGAATTTTCTTAAAACAAACATTTATTGAGTGCCAGGTACTGAACTAGGTGTTGGAATGGAATATAAAAGATGAAATAAAATGTGGCCCTTGCTCTTGTTTTCATGATCTTAAAACTACAATCGTATCTCATGGGATGATTTGTGTGTTTAGGAATCTGGATTAGAAATTAACCACACTTGGAGACATTACTAAATAAAACCAGTAAATAAGTATAACAAGTCATAAAGTACAGGATCATGCTACATACAACATAAGGTAGACAGGTAGGCTCATGAACAATACCCGGGCACCAAAGAATTAGAGTGAAGATTCTGTCATGTGGATCCTCCATGATGACTTTAGTTCTTTCTATTTGTTTATTTTAATTTTGAAGACATGGTCTCACTCTGTCACTCTGTCACTCTGTCACGAGGGCTAGATCATAGCTCACTGCAATCTCAAACTCCTGGCCTCAAGTGATCTTCCTGCCTCAGACTCCTACATAGATGAGACTACAGGTGCATGCGACCACACCTAATTTTTCCATTTTTCGTAGAGATGGGGCCTTGCTCTTGCTCAGACTGGTCTCAGACTCCTGTCTTCAAGCAATCTTCCTGCCTTGGCTACCCCAAGTGCTAGGTTTACAGACGTGAGCTACCAACCAAACTGGGTAACTTTAGTTTTTAGTGCCATTCAAAGTTAAAACACACACACACCCCCATACAGTCACACATAACACACACACACACTGCTTCTCTCTGAAACCTGACATACATACATGTGTAAAAGATATCCAATGATTTGAAAGCATCTAACATTTAATAATTGGTAGCTTCAGAGGATCTTTTTAGTCAATTTAAATTTAGATCAACTGTGAATATCAAAATTAAAACAAATGGAGCCTGTTTTATTCTTTTTTCTTGTAAAAATGATCATGAAAATCTGTAAAAATTATCTTTTTCTCCTAAAAGTATTTATGGAATGTATTATACAGATATTTTCTTTTCTGTTTTTGTATAAATTAGAGAACACACAAATATTGCCATCTTTATTTTAGAAATTGAGAAACTGAGGCCTGGAACTCTGTAACAACTTCAGAAAGCCAGAAACCAGGATTAGAAACCGTAATTTTAGATAAAAATCTGTACTGGAGGTGGTGGGGCTCAGAATATACTACCTCAAAATATGACTGTAGGAGACCAGATATTCCCCCTTAAAAATATACTTCTTTGGCATATTTTGAGCTGGTTATATTAAAACTAGAAGAGGGTTTGGCCTAGATCTAGTGAGCTTGCCACACAAACGTCTAATTATTAAGACAACAAGGATTTCCAAGGAAGAAAAGAATTTTAATGTCAAAATTGCCTATCAGGAGAATAGGAAAATAATACCAGGTCCATCTCCTTGACCAACAGAGATCACCAATGATTTAAGGAGGGCCATGTGTATTGGGACAGGTCATGGGGGATAGTGATTCTTGTGCCAGTAATCTTGCTCAGGGGTCTTTGGAAGATCAACTGCTTGTCTTGTAAAAATTCTGCCATAAGGTATAGGAATCATTGCATTTTGTTTACAGAGCCAGATACAACTTTCTCTTAATTGCAAGTTCATTCTTCAATCTCGGATTCTTATCTGATTGCTTCCTGTTCGAATGAGGCTTAGTTGGGATAAAAAGGAGAAATGAAAATGCTGAGCCCATAACGTAAACATCCTAATACCCATTGTCAAGCTGCCACTCTCTCCTCACCAAGGTAGTAAAGTATATTCAAAGAAGTACCCATACCCTCCTAATCCCTTCTGAGAAATACGGGCCCAGTGTTTCCCAGATGGACCCGCCATCCAAGTTTCCTCTAGATACTGGTGAAAATAGTTTTAAGGAATTAGTTTAATGGGCAACTTCTAACCTGCTATGAACTGCTAATGAGGCATAAGAAAGAAGAATGGGATGGGTTATTTAGACTTTTGATTTGGGGGACTTCTTTTCTGAGTCCAACTAAAATGCAATCCCCAAAGTATTGACTCTGACCTTCATCCTGGTCTTTCAGATTCCAGTTAGGTTTGTGAATAGGGACCACCAAATTAGCTCCACTTTTCACCCTATTATTCCTGCCCTCCACATGCAACTAGTCACCCCCCACACCCCCTGCACCCTGGCCTTCTCCAAGACAATGTGATATTCTTCAGAGGCTGAATGAATGTTAAGCAGACTCTGAACATCCGCCCACGTGGGATGATGTGGGGTGAAAATAGATTTGGACAGATCATTATATGCTTTAGATCATCCCTATTGGCAGGATTATGCTGTTTTCAATTACATAAATCAGAAGTATTAAATGGGCTATAAATCCACATTAGTAATCAAGCCAGTGGCTTATTTTCATTTAATTCTCTTATAAAAACCTGCCCTAAAGGAAATTGCCCTATTGAGAAGGAGGAGGGCCTTTGCCCAAATTATGGGCCCTGATGTGTATGTGGGGGAGAGACTGTATCCCCAGGCCTCTCAGAATTATCCTCTGAAATAGAAGAAAGTAGCTAAAGTTAGCCAACAGAAACTAAACCAGGGCCCTCAACTCATAAGGAAGAGAAGTATGAGACCCAAGAAAGGAATCTGTAGAAGCAGCTGACATATCCAGGCCCATACCCAGGGCACAGCGGGAACCTTAGCACGCCCAGAGGTCTTCTTAAACGTTATGATCTTCTCTGATGGTAGGACAAGGTTTTTAGGTTTGGGTTCTCATTCTCCAGAATTCATAAAGGCTTCCGTTCTCTGCACTAAAATCTTACATTTAATCTGATCTGATTCATTTTGATAAAAAAAGCACAAAATACTACACATATGTATTTCAGCCTATTTCCCAGCCCCATGACAAAATAAACCAAATTGGAGAATAGTATCATACTTCAGTGACCCATTAGGTGACCAGATTTCCTCAGACCCAAGAGATTACTGGGGTCAAACAGTATTACAAAAGAATATCTTATTTTTTTCTCCATAGCGTCATGACGACGGTCTTTCAGACCCCAAAAGATCGTGGACTTTCTAAGGAGGGCCCACATACATTGGGGCAGATCATGGGGCATGGTGATTTTGACATAAGGAATCTTCCTCAGGGTAGAGGAATCTCAACTCATTTATCTTGTAAAATTCTACCATTTCTGGGAAACAACCCAAAATTAGGGGGTCATTGAATTTTGTTCACACAGTTGGTTACAGTAATGACAAGAAGCTGCAGATACAGGAGTAGTTCTTAAAAGTTTTTTTTTTTTTTCAATAAAAGAAATTTACATCTAGAAAGAAGGTCTACATTAGTATAAGCATCTATATCAGGGCAAGGACTGCTTTGGAAAACTTTTATCACCTGAGAGACTTCCAAAATGCATAACATGGCAATCTTTATACATTTCCATCCCTCACTCTCTCATAACTTATGTCCCAGACAATATACTCCCAGAAACCTCAACTCCTATTTCCTTCCCTAAATCATCTTCATAGGAAATACCACCCTTGGCTATCTGGTGACCATAGTGATATTCAGCAATGAGGTATGTAGCATTTTTTCTAGGAGGAGTTCCCGAATTTAATTGTCAGACTGAGAGAGGATACCTGGAAAAAGTAAGATCTAAAAAAACCCCAAAACAACAACAAAAAATTATATCTTCTCACAGAAGCCCAAGGACATTTCTGCAAAGTCCTCCCTGTTCTGACTCAGTTATTAGGAATTTGTAGAAACTTAACTTCTTGGGACCTGGAAACTAATGCTTGCTCCTGTCTCTCTAAAAGCCCATGCTCACCTTCTCCAGCTCAATTCAAACTGACCAATGCGAAGGATACCCATGGACAAGGAGCCCTTGACTGGACATACAAGGGAAAGGGCAGAGCTAGTTGGGGAACATGGCTACTATTGGACTTTAGTCCGCTGTGGCTCCCCTGGCTGAAATAAAGCCCTTTGTCTTTTAAACATGTGTGCTTCTTTCTCTCCATCAAGCCTCGTTTTCCTGCAACAAGACCTTGTATGATGACAGTTTTGATGGCCATTCCAGAGAAAGAGTTCCAAAACTGCCTTAAAGTGTGGACTAGACACTCACTTGGGCACTTAGCTTCTCAAGGGAGCACTTTGAAGGTGATTATGGTGGTATTCAGCAGGGAAATATATAGCACTTTTTTAAGGATGAGTTTGCAAATTTAATTGTCCAAAATTATATTGCTTTTTTTTGGTAGCTTGAACCAAAGATAAATTTTTCTGAGGGCACAGAGTTTTCTACGTTGCATAATTATGGCCACTATTTTAGCTTTTTTTTATACATTGCAATACGAAGACAACATAAAATGGTCACCCTTAGTTCCCTAGTCCAGCTTTAATTTTCTGATGATTTGGAGTCTAAATTATCTTCAATTTAGCAAATTCATGTGGTTTAATTTTAAAAGACACATATTTAAAAACAGCTGCATTTCCTGTGCTGAAATAGTTTTGTAAATTTTATGAATTGTTTAAGCTACTCACCTTTATACTTCCGAACAGTTTGCAAATAGCTAAGAAATTCACTGTGACAATTTAAGCAGCTTGCTGTTGATGCAGTGTCTAACATGTTTTGACAGACATGGGAACTTTCCAACGCATAAATTGCTATTATGTTTCAGCACAACTCAAGCTTCAACCACCTGGGTAAGAAACAAAAAGGCTATTTTCTTGGCAACAGCTACTGACTTCAGCTTTACTAAGAGGAATCTTGTAGGTATCCCCATTACATGAGGGAAAGAGGGCTCACATTTCAAAAACATCGTATGGTTTCTTGTGCCTGAAAGGTATCATGTCCACTCTTTCCTCCCTGCTTCCAGGAAGAATTATATGCCCTTCCGGCAGGTTCATCATGGCATCAGCCATTTCGGTAGTATAGCCTCATCTTTTGGGTTATGCATTATCTCTAAAGATATTCTTTTAAAATAGTGGTTCTCAGCCTTCCTAATGCCACAATGTATTTTCATTGTTAAAAAGGGTTCGTGACCCACAGGTTGAGAGCCGCTATTTTAAAATATAAATCGCCTTGAGATAAGGTAAGGTTCAACAGAAAGAGAACAGGATCTGAAGTCAGAAGGACTTAGTTTCACGTCCCAGCTTCATCTCTGACTCTGTGTACAGCTTGTGACAATTTTCTTAATCATCCTGAACTTCGCTTTCTTGCTAAATGGGGATAACATCTTCATAAATAATTGAAAGGACTAAATCAGTGTTTTTCAACCTTTTTTTAAAATATCACAGTGCACTTGAACTTATAGTTAAACTTCCATGGCACACTTAAATTATGTTCATTAGAAAAAAAAGAATATACTTACTGTGCTTTGAACTTCTTTCAAAAATGATTTAATTAATCATTTTTAAAAATTTTCACAGCAGACCAGTTGCACACCACTGGATTAAATGTTATAACTACAAACGAAAATAAAAATTTCAGGAATCCCCCCACCCCACCCTGCACCCCTTCTCAACTTCTTAAACAAAAAGAAAGGTCAAGTCTAGAGGCTGAATCATACAAATGATTCGCTGTTACAAACATAATACAGTAGCCAGATCTCCACGGAAAGACAAAAGGCCTTATATGTCTATAAAGGACAGTTTCCTTTGAACGGATTATTGGGAAGATAATTCTTTGGTGGCATAACTGATTCTTTCACAACTCCCCTTTTCTCTCCAAACATTCCCCTTATCTTTTGTAAAATGCAGACGTCCTGGACCTTACAAGAATGTAACCATTCGCCTCACTACTCATCTTCCTTTTTCTTTCTTCATGTCCTCTTCCTTTAAATACTGAGTTCTCAAATCCCTCTTTAGAAAAAAGAGAGCTTGCATTTTTGGGGGGCATCCTCAAAAATTTATTTAAAAAACCTGAATCGAGTATGTCTCTTGTTATCGGTCACTTATTATTTAAATGAACGTATGTTATGTAAATTTTCTAGCATAGTATTTGGCACAAGATATGGATATTTTATTTAAGCCTTTATATTAGCATTATGAAAAATATATAACCTCCGTTTAAAAAAATAAAAAACTCAAATTCAGAGTGGTGAAGTGGTGATGTGGTGTCTCCAAGTACTTACGTTAAGTTAAAAGAACAGCTCCCATGGCCAAATAACCTCAAAGCAAATAAACTTTGGAATCTTCACATGTTTTTCTATATTTCAAATCCATTTCTCAGTCACTTCTAAGTTGTGTATTTTTTCATAGTTCTTACATCCATGGTGAGGGAAATAAATAAAAATAGAACCATATGTTTGTCACCTTACAACATAAGGACAAATATTAATTGAATTTTAAACTTTTCTGACTTTTATGATTGTGTATTAAATGCCTATCTCTCCTGCTAGACTGAAAATTTTAGAAAGGCAGGGAACACACATATGTGCTTACTCCCTAGTTCTTGACATATAGCAATTATCTGATAATACAAATATTTAAATCAACACTGGTAATTGAATAAAAACATTTTTATAATAGTATAAAATTACACTTTTGTTAAGTTAACTATTCTTGGTTCTACGTCTGCAATTTTTTTTGTAATCCACATTTTATTTCTTTCATTAATAAAATCAATTCACGTGGTTAAAGAAGATTTAGAGACTATAGATAAGATAGAAAAAAAGATCCAAAATGTCATAGTTTGCTTTTTTCATTAAAAAAAATTGAAGAAAATAAATTTTTAATTGGACTTCAGAAAGTGTTTTCCTGGGGATTTCTTGGCCTAACTACAGGACTCTTCCTGTTACATGAGATAGAATTTGCTTTTAAGACACTATTTGCTTTTAGGTTTTAGCTAGGTATCTTAGGAATAGGTTTCAAAAAACCTTTTTACATTCTTTGAGTTTTATTGTTGTTTTGCTAAGATTTATATAGGAAGCCACACCCTCAGGAATCTCATGATTAATTCATTATGCCTATTGATTTTCCATAGTGAGTGAAGCAGCAACTTTTTTTCATTATTAATATTACGTATCATAACACCTCTATTCTGTTTAGGTTACTGCATTTTGCCATGCATAATGTGCACTTTGGGGCCCAAATTTTTGAGGGAAAAATAAGAATGCACATTACATGTGGGAGGTATAGCTCAGGAGTAAGGGTGATCATACCCTCCCACCTGGGCCTGATGAACTGACAACGTTCCAGTCCAGCAGGACACAGAGTTCAGTGGGAGCAGCCTGGAGCAGCCTCCACTAAGCATTGCAATCAGGGGATGCAGCAGGGGTGGTAGCCTGTGAGTCAGGCTACGGTCTTATGGGGCAAGGGCCAAAGGGTTTGTCATGTATAATGTGCTCCCATGTGGCCCAGCCACATGGAGGGGACTGCAAAGCAGGTTCAGGCCCCAAGGACCTGAATGGCTGCCCGTGGGCTGAGCAACCTCAGATGCTCCTGCCCCACCAGCCACATGTGTGGCCATGTTGGCCCAAGCTCCTGCTGTGGCATGAAGGGAAGCCCTCCTGAGAGAGAAGAAAGGGGCAGCTTTTTAGAGTGGTCAGCTGCGGGAGGACAGTGCAATCCCCTGGTGTCTACTAGGGGATCATTAGCAGTCTCCAGATGTGACTCTCTGGCTGAGTTGGCCACTTTCTTGATGCATTTTCTTGAAAGCTGGGGAGAAGACTTCAGTGTACATCAGTGTTTTTCAACATTTTTTATCTCATGGCACACTTGAACCTATAGTTAAATGTCAATGGCACACTTAAATCATGTTGATCAAAAGAAAAAAAAGTAAAATAAAGAATACACTTACTTGTCTGTCTATCTACCTGCTTGCCTAACCATTTGCCCACCCACCAGTATTTTGCAGCCCACTCTGGCCTCCACCTTCTTCTTGCCTTAAGAATGCCCTTGTAGTATCATCATCCCAGTCTGAGGGTGTGCTGGAGTGGGGAAGGGAGTCTGAGCCCATGAAACATGGAAGATTCTGAGAGATCATCTAGTGTATCCGCCTGGTGTTAAAGAGCAGAAGGCAGACACCCAAAGAGGGCCTTGCCCAAAGTTATACACCCAAAGAGAGGAATTGCCCAAAGTCATACAGCTCCTGCAAAACGGGGACTGCAGCCCTGTCTGCAGCATGCTTCACTGCTACTCTCAGGGCAGGGGGCCCCATAAAAACACAGCTCATATCTTATGTGTGCATCTGGCTCCCTCCCCAGCAATCACTTTTGGGGGCCACCAGGTGGAAGGAGAACTTCTGCCTGACTCTATGCCTTAGGATGACAAATGCTCTGCCCACACACAATTGCCCCATTTAGGATGGAGGTCCTTTCCTGGCCCCTGACCCCTCCTGGTCTGGGAGCCTGGGAAAGGGCCTGACCTTGGCAGGAGCTGCAAGAGCATCACCCACCTCTACCCCTAGATGGCCTGGGGGCCGCCCACCTGCCTCCAGAGGTTTCAGACTATTCCTGACACTTCTGCAATCCAGAGAAACACTAAATAAAGCAATATGGGTTTGCCAAAAAAAAAAAAAAGAAAAGAAAAGAATAAAAAAAAGGAGAAGCATGAATCCTATGTATATCCTTCAACTTTGATATGAAAACAATTAATGACAATTAATGACACAGTGGGGCATGGGGGAAGGAGAGAGCAGACAGAGAGAGAAGGTGGGAGGGGGTGAGGGAAAGTAAAAGAAAAAAACAGAAAATAGTGACTAATTCTCACATAAATTTGATTTAATTCTGACCAAAGTGCATTATTTTAACATTAATTTTTAATTCAACTTGTTAATATGTTTTTTAGGATATTGCATCCTCACTTATAAGTGAAATATGTTTGTAATTTCCCTTTATAACAATATATTTTCTCCAATTTCAATATCAGGTGTATCCAGCTCAAGTAGAAAGATTTTAAAATATTTCTTCTTTTTTTATTGTCTATAAGATTTGGCATGATCTGTTTTTTGAAATTATCTTTTATTTTTATTTGTAAATATTAGTTGTCTATTTTCTGAGACATTAGAAAAAAAATAGGAAGAAGTTAACTGATGACTCCATACTGAACCTCAGAGTCAAAGCAGTCCATGATAAACATACTCTTATCTGACAATGTGAATGTTACATTTTTTGCATTATTATGATTACTATTGCTCAATAAAAAAAAACACAAGTTTAAGAAAAAATAGAAGAAAATAATTGAAATCTAGGCCAATCAAAGAGGTGTTTGGAATGACAATAAAACACAATTCACAGCAACCTCAAACTCTTGGGTTTAAGCAATTCTGTTGCCTCAGCCTCCCAAGTAGCTGGGACTATAGGCGCCCGCCACAACACCCGGCTATTTTTAGAGATGAAGTCTTGCTCTGGCTTAAGCTGGTCTCGAACTTGTGAGCACAGGCAATCTACCTGCCTTGGCCTCCAAGAGTGCTGGGATTACAGGCGTGAGCCACCGGCCTTCTGCTTATTTTTTAAAACATTGTGTCTCCCATTGGCTCTATATACATGTGTATAGTTTTCATCAGCTTTCTTCTTCTCTCTATATTTTCTTAGTTATCCTTTTTTTTCCTTTTCCTTTTTTTTTTTTTTGAGTTTTGAATTGAATACTTTTGGATTCTCCTCTTTACACTGAAACAGTCTTTAAATAAATCTGTGGCCTTCATCTGCCCACTCATAGTCCATTCAAATTCCAAAGGTATCAAAAAGCTCTTTAAAAGCTGAGCCCCTCTGGGGAGGGTGTGCTTGTTGGTTGTGGATTCATTAACTCCATAGTGATCAAGAAGAGAGTCAGTCTTTTAACTAAGGGACCTACAGAATATCACACTGGGGACTTACCATTTTGGTGCTATAGGTTTATACCCAAGAATCCCCCTTTCCAGCTTTTTTGAGGTAGGATGCCGAGATAGAAAGGTGCTTAAAACTAGTCACTGGGGCACAGCGCCTGTGGCTCAACGGGCTAAGGCGCCAGCCACATACACCTGAGCTGGCGGGTTCGAATCCAGCCTGGGCCCACCAAACAGCAATGACGGCTGCAACCAAAAAATGGCCAGGTGTTGTGGCGGGTGCCTATAGTCCCAGCTACTTGGGAGGCAGAGGCAGGAGACTTGCTTGAGTCCAGGAATTGGAGGTTTCTGTGAGCTGTGATGTCACAGCACTCTATCCAGGGTGATGGCTTGAGGCTCTGTCTAAAAAAAAAAAAAAAAAAAAAAAATAAACAAATCACCGTTAAGCTGGGGGGTCCTAAAAAATTGGAAATTAATCAGAATAAAAAAAATTATAAATAATTTTAAAAAAAACACAAACCCAACGTGATTCAGAAAAAAACTAT